>OX439473.1:5495150-5806448 GCA_949320105.2 Crepidodera aurea | reverse complement strand
CCAATCGCCAATCAACCTTTTATTTATCTCCCTATCAGTAGTTCAAGTAGATGTCGCCCACTCCGTGATTTTCGCGAATTAATTAATAATTTGTCATGTTATAAATATATTTAAATTATATACTCATTGGGCTGCTTAAAAATGTAGATTTGAATATTAAGAGCGAAGCTCGGTGACCAGATATTAAAAACCTATCTTAGATCCACAATAGGTGAACAAATGTTGAACGATTTGGCAATATTAAGCATAGAATCAGATCATTAAAAAAACTTGTATGTGCCCCCCCCGCCCTTAATTTCTAGAACCGCCACTGATTGGACCCTATGTTATTTACCGAAATATTAATATATTCATTATGAATCTCACTGTATATGGATTTATAGTTCTTTTGCTTTTTATTAATTTAAAAAACGTAGTATAACATGATATGCCGTTTCTAGTCAATGGCGGCAGTTCTATCAAGAATGACAGGCACTGGAATTACCACCCTCGCAAAATAATTTAAACGGGGTTGTACGCCTCTTGGTGTCTGCCTTCCCCTACAGTTTTCCGTCGCATTGCTATGGTATCCGCTATAAGTGCAATGTGGCGTTGCCGTTTTTCTTCTTGACAAAATCCCAATTAATCGATATACCTACCTAAGAACAGGAAATTTATTCAAACTGTCAAGCAATCAAAATTGAAGAAATATCGCTCGCATGTAATGAGCTTTTTACAAACAAGTCTCGATATCTAATATACTATTAATATTACAATTTTAGCTTAGTAAGGAACTGGAACTATTTGAAAATTTTGTAATAACGTTGCAACAAATTGTATTAAGTTAAACGAAAAGAATGTAAACAACATAACTTGTTAAAAGTTGTTAAAAGTGGCCTCCATTTTGCTCTTGAGTAAGGATAAAAACATAGTGAAGCCTCGCACCAAGCATCGCACCAAGCCTCGCCTTAAGCATCAAAAACAAATACATGTATTAAACGGTAACCGTTCATAGTAAAGACTCGAGCATCAACTAAAGCAAAGCATCGATCATCGCCGTTTTGGGGAATCAAATCAGTTTGATTTTCAAGACTCTTCTCAGGACTTATGCCTGAAATGTGATGTATGATTGGTGCACTCAAGGTCGTGTGAAGCCCAGCCACTACCCGTATTTTGTCAGTATCGTAGTTGTTAAAGTGAAAAGAGGTAAAGTATATTGTTGTGTTCAAAATATATGTAAATGTTTTGAAAGAGTTTCTCATGTATTCTCGAAATTTGTCAGGAAAACGTTTTCGTTCAGTAAAGAGTCGATGATATTCACCAAATTGCCTCCGCAATTAGTTCACCGGGTGGACATTATAGTCTCGTCCATTATAGTTATCAGTTATCCATCATTTTAACGATTCACTTGCATATATATCTCAATCACTATCAGAAAACATATTATCTATATAAACAACTATTTCCTATTTCCAACACCTCACTACGACTGTGGATTCATGATTCTTACAACTGCTTTTATAGATGCCTCACTATGTGCCCTTGTGCCCTCTGATGCCTAACTTGAGTCGATGCTTGAGGCGAGGCTTGGTGCGATGCTTAGTGCGAGGCTTCACTATGTTTTTACCCTAAGATTTGTAATTGACTTTCTAATCATAGCTTGGTCATTTCTCATTTCTTGTGTATCGTCTATTGAATTAATAATTTGAAAAATATGTATGTATATCTTTGCGCATTATTTTTTCTATTTAGTACTACAGATGAGGTAGGTGTAAAGTAGGTAATTTAATATTCAGGAGTAATGTTCACTTGGGCTTGGGAAATTTTTTGACAGATGACAACTGACAGGTGACATGTGACAAATTGCAGCGCCACGAGTGTCGGTAAGTAGGAATCTGTAAGTTTGGGTTTACAGTACCAATTCTACGGTAAATTATAGAAAATAGGAATTTCAGGCCTAACTGGAGAAGAAACACGAATTGAAGGGTGTACTCCAAGAAATTTAACCTCAAAAGAATCGTCAGAAAAAAACGAAATTATCTGAATTTTAGATTTTTTTTTTACTTTTTCGAATGAATTACCCTGTCATATTTTCTACACTATGTACGCTTTCGTAACAGCTCAATTTTTCTAGCAACAAAGATATTTTGTGAAATTTGGCACCACCGCCTCCATATAAAACCCCGTTTGTGTCTACAGAGAAAAGCAAAGCTAGTTATTTCTTGTGGGGGCCCATCGACATCGAAGCAGAATTCGCTGGTTCAGACCGAACTCGTAGTCTCGTAGTCCAAGTTGGCGTGTGCGCGTTTAAGCCGGAAACAGAACGAAACAATCGACAAATCGCTATCGAACTTGAATCTGGTAAGCCGGGTGTGCAAAAAGTGCCGGATTTCTTTTTTTTACAAACGGTTTTTGAGTGGATTGAATATAGATTTCGTTTGTTTAAAGGTAGGCGAAAATATTTTAAATTTTTTTATATGCGAAAAACAACAACTATTTGTGTTTTTTAATAAAAGTTTATGTAGAAAAGCGAAACGAAAAAGATTCCAAGATTTTTATTTAAAAATGAATTACAAAATCGGTAAAACATTTCTGAAATGCCAGGAATAATATTTTTGTGATAAAAAAAATCGTTTCATCAAAAAGAGTTGTTAATATTTATAATACACCATTTAAGAATATTTATAAACCGTTTTAACTGGAAACTTGGAATTTTTATTGTTTTGTATCGGTAAAAAGTAAAAAAAATATTTTTTTGAATGCCTAATTGACAAAAAAAAGAAAGTATCAAAGTAAAGAGACTTAATGGTAAATAATTGATAAATAATGTATGTATTTACTATTTATTATCCTTTATTAATACTTAGACACTACAAAAAAATCTTTTAATCAATGCAAAATGATTTGCTCCTACTCCTACTGAAAAATAGTTTTTAATTAATAAGTTTTCAAAAATAATTTTATTAGTTAAGTAAATAAAAATATCATCTATGACTATATTAATACAAAAATATTTGGTTAAACTAACGGAACCATGATGATCCGCAGTCAATATTACACCTTTTAGACACACAACGTCGATAATTAAGCCAAGTTTACACGGGACAATACACACGAACATTATATGTTATGATACAGCCCCGCTTTATATCTAAGCAATCGAACCACAATAATTTTGCGAATTATTATTATTCAAAATTACGAATTTTTAAAACGCCGTTTTTGCGAAAAACATTAGTGTAGCGAAAAAAATCATAGGGACAACTTTTGTAGGTAACGAACTGCTCTTTATTTTTTGTCTAAACAAAAATGCTCTAAGGGTCATATTTCGGCAGATATCGTCGAATAACACAAATTCCATGTAGCTGAGATTTTGACAGACGGATAGATTGATGGCCAGGTTTGGGGTTTTTCTGGTGTTAATTTACTGGACTATTTACAAAGCATGGAACAATACAATATAGTCTTATTTAGTCATAAATATTGTCCCCTTGTAAACTCTCCTTAAGGATATGCGCGTATTTATTGTAATTAGCAGCATACGAGACTAAGGGTCCTTATATTAATGTCCAAGTAAAATCTCTGTTATATGTATCTAAATATATTTTGTTTTCCCTTTAAAAACACTATACAGGGTGTCCGGTAAACCTTGTACAATATCGAAACTGGTGATGGACCAGGTCCATGACTGTTCAATATTAGAATTTCACTTCAGTAAAAATCTCACCGTTTTCGAGATAATGGGCATTTTCTAAATTTCTAGAAAATCGCTATCTCACCTCGGAATTTTGAATGCTACGTTTACAAATTAAAACTATTTCAATTATCTTTGCTTCTGAAGATTACTGATGAGTGATGCCTTCAGACGTACAGAACCAGGGTTCCCACAGACTTGGAAAACCTGGAAAACAGGGAAAATTCAGGGAATTTTGAATTTATCAGCAGAAGTCAGAGAATTCAACCAGTATGTATGGAAAACCAAATGACTGCACAAAAAATACATCAATATTTTTTTCCTTTTACATTTTTCATTTGTGAATTCAAAGATATCTTGGTATAATTTATCACATCCACAAATATGCACCCTGGTTATATGTAACTCACAAATTCAAATTCTTTTTAGATATTCCTTGCGAGGAATTAGATTTTCATCAGTTTCGTTTATCATTTTGTGTCATTATTTCCATTTATATATTATAAATAAAATTTTTCAATTACTTATTTGTATTACTCTATATAAAAGGTGGATTCTTGTCCTGAAAAAAGTTTTTGCATGGTCAAGGAAAACCTGGAAAAGTCAGGGAAAATGTTCTCGCTTCCAGTGTGGGACTCTGAGAACAGTTTTTCAGAAATTGATACAAGTTTTCGAGAAATGTCGGTAAAATGCCAGATTTGATTTTTATTAACAACAGTTTAACATTAATTTCTGAAACAAACATAACCCTTGGAGGTCCATCCATTCATTAGAAAAGAATGCCCATTTTGTCCAGACTCTACCATGGTATAAAACATACTATAATTATTTTTGGATGTAGTGATATTTCCATTGAATTAGAGCGTGGTTTTATTCTAGGCTTCTATCTAGACTTTTATACTTTCGCCCAAAATAATATTTTATATTTTTATATTTTTACTCAATTTGCCTTTTTATACGTTTTTATACTGTTGCTATGCACCAATTAGTTCACTCTAAGATGAAATTATTAATAATAACGAATAGATTGCTGGATAGTGGAATAAAATTAGACTAAAATATTCTGAAAATGGATGTAAGAGCTAAGTAAAATTTTTTTTAATTTTTTCGATTTCATACATAAAGAGAAGCTTCTAAAGAAAAATTTTCAATAAATTTGGGATTGCTTCACTATTTTTTAAATATCTTCGGCTCTAAGAGTCGTGGAAAAATAAAAAAAAATTAAAATGACCGTGATGAAGTAGAGTATCGATCCGTATAGTAGGATTTTTTAAAAATGTATGCTAACCTCAAAAAACGAATTCGCGTACATTTTTTTTACTGAATTGGCAATAAATAACCAAAGAATCGTCGAATTTTCTTAAAAATTGGAGAAAATATGTATTTTTATGTCGGGAAAACATGATAAAAATTAAAAAAAATTGAATTGGCCGCCATTTTTGGAAAAACAATAATAGAGAAAAAAATTTTATCTTAAAAAGAAGGATTTTGTGTGTACTTTTGTCTAAGAAAATCCAACATTTTATTTCTTCATTTAAAGTGCCCAATTTCGGGAATAATAAAAAAATAAAAATTCGATTTTAATTTTTTATATTGATTCGTTCCCTCACAAAAATCTTACTTCAGAACCTGAAATATTTTTTTTATTTTTTTAAACATTTTTTGGACAGAAATACAGTTTTTCTAAGAGAATCAAGCATAAATATCGCGATAAAAAAATTGGAAAAAAATGAAAATCGAATTTTTATTTTTTTATTATTCCATAAATTGGGCACTTTCAATAAAGAAATAAAATGTTGTATTTTCTTGGATAAAAGTACACACAAAATCCTTCTTTTTAAGATAAAAATTTTTTCTCTACCATTGTTTTTCCAAAAATGGCGGCCAATTCAATTTTTCTTCGAAAAATACCGGTTTTGGCTGGACAAATACATTTTTTTTTTCAATTTTTACCATGTCTACCTGACATAAAAATACATATTTTCTCCAATTTTTAAGAAAATTCGATAATTCTTTGGTTATTTATTGCGCGAATTCATTTTTTGAGGTTATGATACATTTTTAAAAAACCCTAGTATACGGATCGATACTCTACTTCATCACGGTCATTTTAATTTTTTTTTATTTTTCCACGACTCTTAGAGCCAGAGATATTTAAAAAATAGTGAAGCAATCCACTCGAAAAATACCAAAATTGCCGTTTTTGGCACATATCTCGTGAAGCTCCAGCCCAAATTTATTGAAAATTTTTTTACAAAAAAATTGACTTGGCTCTTACATCCATATAAAATTCTAATTTCACTCCACTATAAAGAGTATGTCAACAAAAAAAACTTTTTATGTAATCATCCCAATAAAATTATTATCGAAATGAAATTGTCCGAAATATTTTGAAATTACGAATAATAAATTTTGTTTTTTGTTAATTATGACGAACAAAATATCAATTTATCTGCACTTTTCCTTTAAGAACAATAGTAATAATACATACAGAAAAAATTAATTTAGTTTATTTAAATGTATCTTCATTTAATTTAATTAGTGTTTCAATTATTTTCTTATATTATTCTTTTTCTTTTTCAATTTTAAGCGGTATATATTCAAATTATTTTTCTGTGACAAACATCTCTTCAACCAGCCTATCCAATTGTTTCCCAAGCTTACCGTTTGTTTTCAAATTACTGCAACAGTTAGAAATTTGATTCACCAAAATTCTAACCTAGATCGAAGTTTTGGGCTCTTATTCTTATTTTTTATCAGTACATACTTTTCATATTTCTAAGTTTGCTATGGACAACTTTATGAAACACGATTTTCTCCAACATCTCAGAACCTGGCAGATATCGGGTCGCCCTGTATAAGTATAAAACTAATTTTCGATAACGGTTCAAACCGCAAAGTTCTCGTTAAAAAACATGCTTTATAAAGATACCGTCAAATACAATACCGTCTTCTATTAGAAGAGAAATAATTGTTGTACAAAATGTTTCTCACGCTAGAGTTACACCTGTGATAATAATTTTCAGTAATTTGTTACCAATTCATTCTTGTCGGTAGATAAAAAGCAAGTTTCTTGAATTGCAAAAAAACTTGCCATTTCAATAAAATGAATCGCTTGTTATTATTTTAATCACATTAAATGGTACCAAGAACATATATTATTTAATTTCTCGTTCTTTAGTTGGCCATAATGAAACTTTGACAGCAAAAGAGGTTTGATAGGGTTCCCAACTCCCTGAAAGGTCCACCTCTAGGAGGGGTACGCTCTGCAGTACCTCCAGTGAACTACATAGGACAAAATGGGACTGCCAGACGCCCCCTTCATTCATTAAGGGGGGATTTGAAATTAGAAGCTCTTTAATTTTTTATTTTAGGAAATGTTCTCTGTTTCCTCATAGCTTCACTATTTTTTAAATATCTCCGGCTCTAAGAGTCAAACCTCAAAAAACGAATTCGCGCATATTATTTTGGCAATAAATAACCAAAGAATCCTCGAATTTTCTTAAAAATTGGAAAAAATATGTATTTTTATGTCGGGAAGACATGGTAAAAATTAAAAAAAAATGTATTTGTCCAGAGTAGTAAAGCAAAACACGTACTGCGACCGAGAAAGGGTGAGGGTGGGCTAAAAGGGGGTCGGAGGCCCTAACGGTAGCTGTGAAGCCCTATATGTGAAGACAGGTGCCTAGAAAAGTTACGTTAGTGTTCAGATCTAACCTAACTGCATTGACAGCTGACAGGACCCCCCGAGAGGCTGAAAGGCCCCCCAAAATCGACATTTTTCGAAAAAAAAAATGAATTGATCGCAATTTTTGAAAAAACAATAGTAGAGAAAAAATTTTTATCTTAAAAAGAAGGATTTTGTGTGTACTTTTGTCTAAGAAAATCCAACATTTTATTTCTTTATTTAAAGTGCAAAACTTAGGGAATAATAAAAAAAAATTCGATTTTCATTTTTTTATATTGATTCGTTCCCTCACAAAAATCTTACTTTAGAACCTGAAATATTTGTTTTATTTTCTTAAACATTTTTTGGGCTGAAATACAGTTTTTCTAAGAGAATCAAGCATAAATATAGTAATAAAAAAATTGGAAAAAAATGAAAATTATTATTCCATAAATTGGCCACTTTAAATAAATAAATAAAATGTTGGAGTTTCTTAGACAAAAGTACACACAAAATCCTTCTTTTTAAGATAAAATTCTTTTCTCTACTATTGTTTTTCCAAAAATGGCGGCCAATTCAATTTTTTTTCGAAAAATGGCGATTTTGGCTGGACAAATAAATTTTTTTAAAAATTTTTACCATGTCTTCCCGACATAAAAATACATATTTTCTCCAATTTTTAAGAAAACTCGAGGATTCTTTGGTTATTTATTGCCAATTCAGTAAAAAAAATGTGCGCGAATTTGACTTAGCTGTTACATCCATTTTCAGAATATTTTCGTCTAATTTCACGCAACTATATGGTGATAAATATTCGGTACAATTTGACTAGATTCGGAAATGCATTTTCAAGATCATTTGAAATGATATATGGTAATATTTCTTCAGTTGTTACACTAATTTCATTATCTTTAAGTTCTCTAAATAATAAACTAAAAGACTGGTATTCAGCAATTACATCACTAGTTATAAAATCGAAGGGGCGCCAAAAACGACATTTTGTAAAGGGCGGGGGGCATACTGCCCCCTTTGCCCCCCCGTGGCGCCGCCGCTGATCTTGATCTACGTTTTGTTCTCCTCCCTACAGGCGAAGCCAGTTTGTGATAATTTTACAGATCCTAATATATTTTTTCTTCTTTGTCATAACTACGTACATTATAATTGATGTAATTAAAGTTTTGTAGTTTCAATTATCTACTAATCCCGTTAATGTTTTGTCGTAGTAAAAATAAATAATATTACACTTTAAAATACCTTCCAAAGAATCATCTTCTTTGAGATGTGTGAGTGTGACATGTCCTGTTTTCAGTGACTGTGAATAAAAATTATCATATGTTTACATACGAACAATGGTCAAAACTGAAAGGTAGAGAAAAAAAAACATGCCTGTAGTCAATTCATACGCGTTTTGAATAAATTATACGTCTCATCACGAATGTATAAAGATTTTGAAGAAATAATTGAATATTCCGAACTTTATCAACGCACTGTATATCTTTATAAAACAACTCGGGCGGTGGCGACGGTTGTTGGAGGGATAATAAAATTAAGTGACCTTCCGTGCAAGTTCAGGGTCGCTACAACGCCGTGGTAGACTAAAAATATCGAATTTCGTTTGGCAAAACAATCTATACAAGACCCAGCCAGCCAAAGCCGAGCACACGCGGGCGCGTTCTTTTAAGAGCTTAATTTGAGATTTCAGATACGAAAGTAGTTCTTGTAAATTGAACTGATGACAAAGAGAATTTTTCTAACAAGGTTTCTTTCTTTTATAATCCATGACCGTAAAATAGATCAGCTTAAATTAACCGGCCTTAAAATGCCTTTTATTTGTCTTTTTCGGAAGAGAAGTAGCCCAGATGTCAGAGAATTTGACCTCGCACAAACTGTGATATCGATGAAACTTGGCACTTAAGTACTTGAATGGATGTAGAGAACGATAAAAAAATCTTTGATGCTAACTTCACAATTTCGAAAAACTAATAGCGCCACGTGAAAGAGCGGAAAATTTTACTACAAATTATATTATAAGTTATTTTAAAGAAGAATTTGTATTATTATAAAAAATTATTAAAAATAAGAAAGCAGGTTCGAAAACTGTACGCGCGCCGAGCCGTTGAATACAAATATTCAGGCGAGGCGTTCGGAAAAACTAAAGTATCTTTGTCTAAAATATACGCAAAGAAAAAAAAAGAAAGCATTTTAAAGAGGAGACACTAAGCTTTCTCGGGAAGCCATTAGTTTTTAATTTTTTTTTGTTTTCTCTTAGAAAATTTGACCGGAAGTTTTATTTTCTAAAATTCTCACTGATTTTTATAAAACTGAAGATATCTATTAATAGAGGCATAACAAAAAAAATTCCTTGTACATTTATCATCATTATACTTTTACTTTTGATTTAAATCAAATACTATTAAACGAGCAAGGTTTGTATGTATGTATGTGTGTGTGTGTCCAGAGGATCTCGAAATCCACTCGTCAGAATTCAATGAAACTTTCAGGGTAGACTAATTCCTATCTAAATCGGCAAAAAATGTAGGTCTCATGTCTGTGAAAATCGATCTTCCGAGATATTTACAAGAAAAGTTAAGCTTTTAGTTTTATTTCCTAGCAACGGCAGATATAATAACTTGTTTCTATAGTAATATATACTATAAAGGATAGATGAGTACAGTAAAAGTGGCGCCATAGGCCATAGGCCATAGGCGTACTTTGCAAAATAAGTTTCTATAATATAAATAAAGTCACAGCATATAAAATATATAGACGCACTTCGTAGATTAAATTTTGAAGTTATATTATTTACAAAAAATAAAAATAAACTTTATGCATCTGATACTTTAACATTGAACGAAGGAGGATTATATGTTGGGATTAAACTTTTTTTAATCTCTTGGTATTAAAAGTAACGCTTCAGTACTTACCTAAACTTAAAGATTAAAAAAAAAGTTAGTTCAAGAACTATCTATAAAAGTCACTGTCTTCACTAAAACTACTGGTATCACTATAATTGTCTTTTCTGAGGTTTATTATTATCGGTTCTATTAAATTATCCATTGATATATCCACTTTCCTAAATGTATTTTCCACATTTTTAACATGACCAATGCATTTTCCCCAATGTTCTCTATTTACATCTGAAACTGCCTTCAAAAACAAATTTCGCACATCAGGAAATTTAAATGTTTTATTGTTTTGAGAAACATACCCTTTTAATAATTGTGACCAGATCAGTTCAATGGAATTTAACTCTGCGTGGTTCGGAGGCAATCTGAGAATTTTAATTCCTTTTTCTCTGGCCATCTCATCTATAATATATTTTTTGAATTTGTTTTTATGTTGCCTTGCTATTACTAATAATTCTGCCTTCAAGGATTTAGGAGGACTGATAATATTTTTAGAATGAAGCCATTTTGAAATATATATTAATACAAAATTCTGAATCAATTAAAATACATACGATACGGCTATGAATAAATAAAGTCTGACTTATCTGTCAAAAGAACAGGTTTATCTAGACAAAAACTATATTAGGCCGATCAGATGTATTAAAATTTAAATTTTAACTACAAATAAGCATTGAAGGATGAGGTAAAAATAAAATTTCTACCTCTTGAATCTGTACTACGTTCTGCAAATTAAATACTGCACTCCTTTCTTCTGTATAGTATAGTAGTAAAAAGGTTTGACTTTATTTAATTTCTGGCGTTTTAATCTGAAAGAATTCAATTTTAAATTTGCCGCTTTATATAAAAAAGGAAAGGTTCATTTGACGGACATAAATAATTTGCTTGTCAAATGACAGCCATCTCATAAATTCAAAGTTGAAAATACAACGTTGCCAATTCAATTTCAGAAATCATGGGTTTAGGTAAATATTTATAGGAACGTTGAGTAACACTGTTAAAATGGACACTTGTCAAAATGAGACACCTGTAAAAACGTGACAACTGTTAAAATGTGATACGTGTCAGAATGTAACAACTGTCAAAATGAACAAATCTCAAAATGAACAAATGTCAAAATATGACACCTGTCAGAATGTAACAAATGTCAAAATGTCACACGTATCGTACTTTTCTTTATTTATTACAAAGATCTAACCTAACCTAAAGCTAATCTTTTTTTTTGGCGGGTGGAAATGCTTTATGCACATCGGGTAAAGGTTCTTCCCTTCCCCGATAGTGTGAGACTACCCCTTACGGCTACTATTTTATTATGCGGACAGTTTTAATATTTAAGTTTTCATTATCATAGAGAGAGAGAGAGAGACAGAAAAAGAATGAATGCTTGTACACGTGTACTATTAACATAGATTTCAATTTTTTATTTTACAAGAAACTTTAAAGAGACATTTTAAGGTTGATTGTGACTTTGTATTTTCCAAGAGCAAATTGTAATGTAATGTACGAATGAACTATTTTTGTAACTGAAAATTTTTGAAAAAATATGATATCAATATCTGCCGCACGTCGAGAGTCTGGTCACAGGTTTTTGTGGAGGTTTTTACCCAAGTATGAATATCAGACCTATAATTTTCCTTCACTGCAGATCAATAAATAATGAAATCAATTGAACATAGAGTTTTTCTTATATAGTGATAAATAGAGTGAGCTGAGCGATCTTCTGTTGACGGGACGTGTGCCCTACACGCTGCTGTTGCCCGTCCCGGAAACGGGGCCTGTCCACCGTGACAATTCGCGAAGATCAAGCGTCAGTAGATGTTGCCCTAAAAGGGTGAAATGCATTTAACTAACCTCTGTGACAAGCAGTTGATAAACGTCAACAACAGCTGCAGCCAATTGAAAATTAACACTGACAGCTTTTTTAATTTTCCCGCCTACTTTCAAGCCAATCGCCAATCAACTTTTTATTTATCTCCCTATCAGTAGTTCAAGTAGATGTCGCCCACTCCGTGATTTTCGCGAATTAATTAATAATTTGTCATGTTATAAATATACTTAAATTATATACTCATTGGGCTGCTTAAAAATGTAGATTTAAATATTAAGAGCGAAGCTCGGTGACCAGATATTATAATTAAAACGATGAACATTATCTCTGTTTAGTAAAACTTATGTTTCAAAATGATCATTTTTTACAACATTCATTCGACGCAATTTTTATTTTCTTTCATTAATTTCCTCATCGGTCTTCGCTATTACAGAGATAATTTCTAGAAAGGGAAAAAAATTAAGACAAACCTTGAAAGCCATGAAAAAGGATCTGGAACGTCTTCAGTTTCTTAATGCGGACCAAAAAGGGTGGACTACCTGCCACCAGAAAATGTATGATGATGTATTTTGAATGGAAAAAATATTAGCTCAGTTAATATTACAATGAAAAAGTTTATACTCATATAATAAGTTTTTACTATATTATTATCTACAAATAAAGTTTATTATTTGTCATTTAAGATATTAAAAATAACTTGCGTCTAAAATATGCCTCTTTTCATCTCGCTAACCATTCTGATACCATAATAAGATCTGAAAAATTCTCTTTAATTGCGACAAGACTACATCATTGTTGATCGATCTAAATATAGATCCAAATTATTAGAAATTATTTATAAGGACATCAGGCTATTCGCCTTTCCATTTATCGCAGGAATGCTTCTTTATTCATTAGGGCTATTTTAAGACTCATACAGGGGTTCGCAAAAAACATTACCAAGGCGCGCGGCAAATAAATGGTAGACACCATAATTTTTTAATGTAAAATTTAACAAAAATATAAATAACTCCAAAATTAATAGATTTAGGTATAGTAGACCTTTATAATTTTTAAAAGGTAATGTAATTTGCTACATAATAGGATTATAAAATACAGGGTGCCCTGTTTCAAATAAGAACGATATTGTCATTTGAATATGTCATTAGAGAATCGCCCCATTTTGGACGCCCTGTACAATTTTAAACAACTCTAAATACATTATTGTTTTCAATTATTAGTCTAATTTTTTTCAGTTAAAATTGGATTTGGCTGATTCCATAGGTTTCCAAGTTATTGGTTTTCTTGTAAGTGCTTCCATTTTTAGAAATATCAAAATATCTCGAAAACTAAAAGGCTTAGGTATAGGAAATACTTAAGAAAGTTTATCTTATTTTTAACGTATAATCTATAAATTCAACAAAATATAGGGTCTTCCATAAGAAATAATATAACTTTGATACACCACACTTTTTTGGGACAACCTGTATAATTCAAAATAATTTTGAAATGTAGCCTTTATCAACCCACGTATCCATGAATAAACAATATTTTCAAAATATTAACCGTTTAGCCACAATGGACCGTTGCCTTCATCGTGACTCAGCCTGTATACAGTGTGTCGCATTTAAGATGAAGACATTCCCATATTTTCGAAATACTGATTTGAATTTTTGCACAGTCATACAGGGTGATGGGTCACATTTTTAAGATAATTAGCTAAAATCTAAACTTTAAACTTAAAATTGAATTTTTGTTCTTATGCCTTAACACCGCGTGTTATCCAGATGTTGCACGCCCAAAAAACATCATTCGGAATGAAAAAAAAATTGCAGATATTATAAAACAATTAAGTCTCTATTTCAAACAAAAATTTGCCGGTCCGGGGGACCAGATTTGGCTTCACGACGGCGCCGGCGATCGTTAAGGTGTTAAGGCTTTAAAATATTCTCGTTCTACTCAGCGAGAGGTTTGGTAAAGTTACCGTTACATAAGTGCCATACGCAAAATTGCATCAAAACGCTATGACCCGGGGCACTGTCTTTAAAAGCTGGGCATCAACTTAATCATCGTTATCATCGGAAACCGAAGAATTTGCAACCCACGTTTAGCAAGAAGGCTATGTGTGTGCTCTTATTGATGTTCTGTTGTCCGTGGCCTTGAAAGCCTTGGTCGTGAATGTCGTTAACCTGCCTAAGCAAACCGCATAGCGTAACAATTATAACAATTTACGATTTTGGACTGATAATTTTAGTGTGTCAGTCTTTATTGGAAGATTACTTTTTAGAATATTGTCAAAACAGTTAGAATTAATAATGAGTCAAACATCTTGTAAAGATCTACTTTAAACATTTAATTCTTTTAGATGATATAGCTATTGCATTCCTAATTCGTTTACTTTTACTTTATGATTAATATAATCTAATAATAATACAAAAAGTATTTTTATTATTTAATACACGTATAGTTTTAAGTAATAAGAAGAAACGATAACTTCATTAGAACATAATCACTTCAAGAGGGCGCTTTTTAAACCTATTAAAATGCAGCCCATATCTGCATGACTTCCTTTTGATAAAGGTAATGACTAACCGCAGCCAACAACATATACATAAATATTTCTATAATAAAACAGACTTGCTTATATTCGTTATCACGTCTTGTAACTAAATTGTTAATAAATAATGTCACAATAGAAATAACTAAATGGCATTACAAAATAACAATATAAAAACAGATTATAGTCTATTTTTATGTATGAGAGAGTATTAAAATAATAAAGCGTTCGTAATCCATAGGCGTACCACTTCTTTTAGTAGACAGTTAAAATATTTTGTGAAGTTATACCTCGAGTATTTTCGTATGAAATAACCTTTGTATAAATATAATAAATATATCGGGTGTACACTTATATTTTCACCTAATTAACCTGCTTATAACTTCTAAGCAGCTGAAGGTAAAAAAGTGCAATTTTTTCTAAAATATTTTATTTTTCCACAAGGTATGTTAAGAACATTGTGTCAAACGGGTTATGTAGGTATAAGGGTTTAAACTTTGACTTTTAAACAACGTTACGTTCATAAATAATAATTTTAATATAAAAACTACTTCTTACCTACAAATCCAAATCAGAATCGAAATCAGAAGATGAACTGTCGCAACCAATATTTACAATGAGTGGCTCGATCATTTCATCAGTAATATTGTCCAACTTCCACATTTTCTCTTCTTCTTTAATCGTATGATTTACTGCCTTTTCCCAGTTTTCAGGCTTCACATTATTTACAGCCTCCAAAAACAACTGTTTAACATCACTCATTTTAAAAGAATTATTTTTTCTTGAAACTTCTCCCTTTATCTGTGCCCATATCAGTTCAATCGGGTTGATCTAACCACCGTCACCCCACGATTTTTTGCAATTTCATCAATTTCATATTTTTTTAATTTCTCTTTATGAAGGGAACACAAATGATACAGTTCTCTTCTCACAGAACCGGGATGGAACTTAATATTCTTTGAATTTAGCCAATTCTGTAAATCTTTTTTTAACCACTTGGTTGTGGGCATTTTTTCTGTAAGTCTCGAGTGATAACTTGCATTATCCATTACTATTATACAGTTCTGAGGAAGAAGATCTATCATTTGTTCGAACCATTCTTTAAAGACATCAGCATTCATGTCCTCATGGTAGTCACCGGTACGAGTAGATTCAAAAGTCAATAAACCACTTTTACAAAACCGTTTGAACTACCGATGTGTACTATTATCAGTCTACGCCCCTTTCCTGATGGTGGATTTAAACCAGAAGATAAATTATTTAAAAAAGCCTGTCTTCGACTTGTAACAGTTTCATCTTGCCAAAATTTATTTGGTGTATGTCCCTCGTTGATCCATGTTTCATCTAAATAAAATATATTTCTTCTTTGGTTTCTCATTTCTTTTATAGTCCTTAGGTAATTTCTTCTCCATACTACAATATCGCTTCTTTCTATTAAAATAGACTCTGGAATGCTTTTTCCATAGAAAACCTATTTCTTTTAAAAGTTTCCATAGTGTGCTTCGACTCATTTCAGGGTAATCCTTATCATCTCGAACCGTGGCAAGAACTTTGTCTACTGTCGGAAATTATTTTCTAAATAAGAACGCATGCACTTTCCTTCGAAGTCTTTCTTTCAAATGATTTTCTATTTGAAATTTTGGTTTTCCTGGAGCTTTACGTGCTGTTTGAAACTCGCCACATTTCTCTTCTTTAACAACTCTGTAAATCGTAGATTTCCCAACATCAAGCGTACTACTAACTAATTCCACTGTGACATCAACACTTTTACATAAATGTTTGTCTGTAAATGATTTAAAACAATTAAATATTAATGTTTTTTCATTAACTGTTAAAGGACCGATTTTTTGTCGTTTACGCGGTACTTCCAAATTTTCCATGATTACACTAGAATTCACAATAGACTGCACCTTGCATGTTGCAACTAAACGACATTTAGTAAGCTGTCAAGAATACACAACTGGACCTCCTTACTAAATGGAAAACCTACAATCGCATTTTCGGTGAAATTTGTTGGTAAGGGATTTATCTACTTATAATTCGATTACTGTAAGAAATTCTTGGAATTAAAATAAAACAAAATTGGCAAATAGGTACTTATTGAAAATAATCTTAAGATACGGCTATGTTATCTTTAATACACAGGGCTTTTGGCCTGTCCAAACCTTTTTCTATTGTTCTGTACAGCTTATGGTTATAAAAGACCAATAAAAAACCCAAAACTTGTATTAGCTCAGGTACATTTATGACAATTTTAGGAAATATTTAGATTATTCCGTAAAAATATTTAAAATGACCGTACTAAGTTTTGCATTAGAAATGTTGTTTTATTACTCTCTCATACATAAAAATAGACCATAGTAAAATCTCATTTTGGGCTTGTAGCCCAGTTGCCAGAGAAGGATATTAACGAAAAGCTCGCACAAAATGTACTTGAAGGGTGTAGAAAACAATAAAAAATCTTTGCTGCTCTACAGTGTGTGCTAACTTCACAATTTCGAAAATAAAATCGAAAATTTGGTTTTTCCATTATATTTGGAAAAAAAAATAAAAATTTCGAAAAACTAATAGCACCACGTGAAAGAGCGGAAAATTTTGCTAAAAATTATATTAAAAAAAAAAGTTGTATTACTATAAAAAATTATTAAAAATAAGAAAGCAAATTCGGAAAATGTACGCGCGCCGAGCCGTTGAATACAAATATTCAGACGAGGCGTTCGGAAAGACTAAAGTATTTTTGTGTAACATGTACGCAAAGAAAAAAAAAGAAAGCATTTTAAAGAGGAGACTCTAAGCTTTCTCAGGAAGCCATTAGTTTTTAATTAAGGAGGGTCCCTAAGCCCCGAAATCGGCCCAAAAAATATTTCGGGCAAATGTGGTGGAAATTGTTTCTTTCACAAGTTCTAGCAATATTGAGCCATTTTCGGGTGAAACGGGCCACCCCAGCCCCCCACAAACACCCCCCAGCCCACAGAGAAAAAGATTCAAATTATTTCCAGGCAATTAAGTTGGAAATTGTTTCTTTCACAAGATCTAGCACACCCTTTCGATGTCCACCCCCGCCCCCTCCCCCCAAAATCAAAAATTACTAAATATTGCTAGTTCTTGTGAAAGAAATAGTTTCCGATTTAATTGCCTAAAAATAATCACGGGTGTGGGGGATGTTTAGGGGGCGGGGGAGGGGGCGGTATTCTGGGATGACCTGTTTCGACCAAAAATAACTTAATATTGCTAGATTTTGTGAGATAAACACTTCCCGACTTAATTGCCTGAAAAGAATTTGAGTCCTTCTCTCGCGGGTGTTTGGAGGGGGGGGGGCTGGAAGTCTGGGATTTCTGATTTATATAAACACTATTTTGAAAATAAAAATTGCGTCGAATGAAGATTGTAAAAAAAAATCATTTTAAAACATAAGTTTTATTAAACAGAGATAATGTTCATCATTTTAATTATATTTAAATCAAAAGTAAAAGTATAATGATGATAAATCTACCAGGATTTTTTTTTGTTATGCCTCTATTAATAGATATCTTCAGTTTTATAAAAATCAGTGAGAATTTTAGAAATTATAAAAATATAAAATTAAATAATGGCTTCCTGAGAAAGCTTATAGTCTCCTCTTTAAAGTGCTTTCTTTTTTTTTCTTTGCGTACATTCTAGACAAAGATACTTTAGTTTTTCCGAACGCCTCGCCTGAATATTTGTATTCAACGGCTCGGCGCGCGTACAGTTTTCGAACTTGCTTTCTTATTTTTAATAATTTTTTATAATAATACAAATTCTTTTTTAAAATGACTTCTTTCACGTGGTCCTATTAGTTTTTCTAAATTTTTATTTTTTTTCGAGATATAATGGAAAAACCAAATTTTCGATTTTATTTTCGAAATTGTGATACACTTTAGAGCAGCAAAGATTTTTTTATCGTTTTGTACACCCTTTCGAGTACTTAAATGCCGTGTTTCATCGATATCACATTTTGTGCGAGGTCAAACTCTCTGACAACTGGGCTATTACATCCTTGTCTTAATTCATAATGCTCCAGTGATTTTTAAATTAATTCTTAATTCTAAATTATATGTTGCGTTTCCGTTATATTTACACATTTACTACTTCTAGATTTTTCATTTACTAACCTGAACATATAGTTTTGGTATTTTAATTTGGAATAAATTTGTATTTCTGCGATTAATGTACTGAAAGAAAGAATTTATATATAACGTATAATGTAAGCGGAAGTGATAAAAAATTCTTAATTCTTTATAAATGTATCAGAATATATTCATAATAAGTAAAATGTCTGTGGGAGTTCCTTAACCTTTCCTCCTTTATTATTATTACCATTTACCATTTTTATATTTACCAAATGAAATATTTTGGATACCAAAATATTTTACAGGGAGTAACCAAACTGCAAAAATGATGTGAAATAAGTTAAAATCACAGCTCCCAAGAATTACATTAGAAAGTGCCACACAATGCACCAAAGTCTGGACTTCAAACAACTACTCCTTGGGCTATATGTCCCAACAGGTATTGAATTACAGTAGTCCAGACGTGGTTGAAACCCGAATCGTTTCGGGACTTAACCCAACAACTTTCATTTTGTTACTAAAGGACCCTGTCATTCTTAGACCGGTTTCGGCATTATTGTGCCTCATCAGTTCGACAATCGTATCTGTAAACGATGCCTGAAGACTGTCTTGGACCCACCAGATACTTAAAACAACTTGTTGTGTCGAAGTCTGACTTCTGATAATTTCTTGTTTATGAAAATTAATGAATTTGTTATAAAAGTTGGGGTTTACATACTTATGTCGGGATATAATCCTTAACCCAGCTGGCAACAAAGGAGACTGTGTATGGGTGGCTCTAGTATATGTCCTGATTATATCCAAGGATTATTTGACGTCCAAGTGAAAAAATCACAAATTCATTTAACTTTGTATTAAACAACAACAAATTCAGTGAACAAAAACCGTAACATTGTTTGATAAAATAAATTAATGTTAGAATATTTGTAAGTAGATAACTTTGTGTTTGAAAATTGAATGGGACTAATGGTACTAAATATCAATGTGTTGTTCGTTATGAGACTGTTAATATTAGAAATTTTTATTACCAAGTTAGCGAACTATATTTGTCTTTGTTTTTTTTCATTTAATTCAGGGTTATGTTGAAATCACCTGACCCAATCAGAATCATTGGCGCTCTTTCTTGTACCAGTTAGTTCGTGGCACCAATGGAAGTGTTTGCGCTTTGAGTTGTGATGCAATAAGATAAGATCTAGATCTGGATAAAGTGCTACAAAATTATTTTCTATACGTATGTTTTCTTTTATTATATGCAACAGCATCTCGCGCAAAAATGTCTAATATTTTCTTATTCATAACCTAGACACAGTACACCTTTCGGCTTCGTCAGTTAGGCTTTTCTAATCCAATAAATAAAATTCCAAACTCGTACAAGTCAATAGCTATATCCGCTATAAAATAAACAGTAGTAGGGGTATGCGGATTCTAGCCCACTAGTGGTAGTTTTTCATCAAGGGGTAGTAAGGGGTATCTTCGTTGTTAGGGGTGCGATCTGAATGGGACAAACGGCATTGTAGAATAGAGGGGTTGAAGTTTAGATAGGTAAAGAAAAATCATGCGCAGAGACGTTGCCAGAAGGGCGGTAGAGT
Organism: Crepidodera aurea; assembly: GCA_949320105.2. Lineage (NCBI taxonomy): Eukaryota > Metazoa > Arthropoda > Insecta > Coleoptera > Chrysomelidae > Crepidodera > Crepidodera aurea. The sequence goes on along the minus strand of OX439473.1, from coordinate 5,786,158 downwards.
CTATCTTCGTTGTTAGGGGTGCGATCTGAATGGGACAAACGGCATTGTAGAATAGAGGGGTTGAAGTTTAGATAGGTAAGGAAAAATCATGCGCAGAGACGTTGCCAGAAGGATCGTAGAGTCTAACTTCGTTGTTATTGGTCTGATTTGAACGTGACAAACTGCATTGTAATATAGATGGGATGCAGATTAGGTACGTAAAGAAAAATCATGCGCAGAAAGGTTGCCAGATGGGCCGTAACGTCTAACTTCGTTGTTAGTGATGCGATTTGAACGTGACGGCATTGTAATATAGATGGGGCGAAGATTAGGTACGTAAAGGAAAATCATGTGCAGAAACGTTGCCAGATGGGCCGTAGCGTTTAACTTTGTTGTTATTGTATCGATTTGAATCGGACAAACGGCAATGTAATATAGTCGGTGTGAGGAATAGAAACGTAAAGAAAAATCATGTGCAGTGTGGTCGGAAGGGCCGTAGCTAATTGACTGTGCCGGCGGCATTGTTGGGGGTGGGGGGAGTGGGGACTGTGGGTGAGTAGATTGAGTGTTGTTCAATATAAATTGTATTGCTAAAAGTAGTTTTTTATTCATATAATACAATAATTTTTGATAACATGTTTCGTAATTGATTTAACATTCCATCATCAGGACAAGGTATACCAAATAAATTCCAATTGAATTGTCCAGCCTCGATGATCTTGTTTGTGTATTCGCTGAATTTGTAAAACGTGGTATTTTGAAAGAAATAAATGTATCCATCCGTATATCGGAATGCCGAAGTTATTTGTGAAGGTAGACCTGGAAAAATATCTTTAATTTCTCCTCGATCTGATACATAATTTCCGGATAATTCAATAAAGCGGGTCCCATCATAAAACACAAAAGTTTTTCCGCTATTTGTTTGGAAAATTGTATCTATGTGGCTGTTTGTAGGCGTACGTAAATTATTGTATTTGAGAAAGTTTAAATCAGGAAAGGAAGCTTCTATCGATTCTCCTCTTTCGGTAAGTGCTACCAGATTTTTAGATGTGCTACCATCTATGATTAGAAGAGAGTATTGACAATTTTTAAAGCAAATAATTCCCGATGTATTGGGGTTGCATACACAATTTGCATTGTGTGTTGCATAGCTTTATTCTAGTCAAAATGAATCTCTGAAAGGGATACAAAAGAAGAGAGTGACATTTTGACTAGAAACAGTCAAAGAAAAGCTATGGAACACACAATGCAAATTGTGTATGCAACCCCAATACATCGGGAATTATTTGCTAATTATTGACAATTTTTAAAGCAAATAATTCCCGATGTATTGGGGTTGCATACACAATTTGCATTGTGTGTTGCATAGCTTTATTCTAGTCAAAATGAATCTCTGAAAGGGATACAAAAGAAGAGAGTGACATTTTGACTAGAAACAGTCAAAGAAAAGCTATGGAACACACAATGCAAATTGTGTATGCAACCCCAATACATCGGGAATTATTTGCTAATTATTGACAATTTTTAAAGCAAATAATTCTCGATGTATTGGGGTTGCATACACAATTTGCATTGTGTGTTGCATAGCTTTATTCTAGTCAAAATGAATCTCTGAAAGGGATACAAAAGAAGAGAGTGACATTTTGACTAGAAACAGTCAAAGAAAAGCTATGGAATACACAATGCAAATTGTGTATGCAACCCCAATACATCGGGAATTATTTGCTTTAAAAATTGTCAATACTCTCTTCTAATCATAGATGCTAGACAGAAAGAGTTTTGGAGAATGGCGTTCAATGATAGGATAAGAGAAAACTAATATAGACGACCGAATATAACTGTAAAATTTAAGAATATGTTCAACGGATATTATTTACTAACAATGGTCACAGCGTGATGCTTTTCACGGTTGTAAAATTTTGTTAATTGGTGGCTGATACAGAGAAGTAATTAAGATACACAATATAAGAAATAATAAGCTATTATTTTTTGATTCTGTTGCTTCATAAAGGCCCGTTTCCCTATCAATTAGTTGCAGCAGATTGGTCGGTATATGAACAAATAGTTCAACTCTTTTCCGAAGACATGTCGGTGGGATGTCCTAGATGTAGATTAATTCCATCGATGACCAAATAAACAATTAGTTTTATTCATATCGAGCACGAATATTTCGATATAGTTTATTCACTATATATATAAATACAATGAATGCTAAGCGATAAGTGCTACTGCACTTGTTTCGCATGAAAGGCATCATAAAACATCATCATCGACATTATAAATAGAATTATACCCAAAGACCAGACATTTGTATGAACCTTGACCGATCTTCTTTCCAATTAAGTATTCCCTTTTTTTCCAGAGCATTTACTTCAGAATTTCGAGGACTCAAAAGGGTCGCCATGTGTTAATTAAGCAGGTTTTTTCTTTACCTTTGATTTTCCAAAAATATCCATGCGGGCAAGTCGTTCCCGCAATCCCGCATATACTCCTACTTGAATTTTCGTTCCAGTCTTTTGGTTTTGCTGAACATAGATTTAGATTTAATTTTATTTTATTTTTATATTATGCGTCCAACAAAATTTAAGGGAGCATCGACTTTTAAAAATCTATAAGAGTGTTTAGCTAGATAAGTAAATCACAGAAAGTGTTGAAAGAAAACACACACTGACTACAAAGTGGTTCCCGTTTGTTTATTTTTAGGGTTGTTTTCGTTCGTTAAAAGCATTTGTTTTGTAGGATAAGATACCGCCATAATTGAAAGACTACATTAGCTCCAGAACAAGCTATTTTAAGAATGTCCACTCCTAAAAATATTTAACGCCTATTTAATAACAAATTAATTTCATTTCTCCATCACAAAACACGCGAGGGAAACATTTTTTAAAATTACCAAAACCTACTACCTAAACCATATATCGTTTCCATTCTTGGTAACCTCTGGAGTCCCGCAGGGATCCTACCTTGGTCCTCTTCTTTTTAATCTGTTTATCAACGATATTGGTCTCGTTTTTCAGCACTGCAAATAAGTAACTAGTTTTTTTATATACACATTGTTTTGATACTTTGTTAAGCACTGTTATATGCATACATTTTTTAACTTTACTTTTTAAATTTCAGACATTTCTGTAAAGTACCTGAATCATGAACGGTGTTGAACATCATACGAACGGAGAGCTGAATGGCTGCGGAGATATAATCACGGAAAATCAACAAAAGGGATGTTGGACAATTGGTCTTATCAACTCGAAGTTTAGATACTTGACAGCAGAGACGTTCGGATTCAAAATTAATGGTAACGGGACGTCCTTAAAGAAAAAACAAATATGGACTTTAGAGCCTGATACTAGCGGAGCGGGAGACAGTAAGTAACATTTTTCGTAATAGATAAAAATTATGTCAGTTAGACTTTTATTACCATACAGATCTTTAACCAGCTTGTAGTATTTTCAGCTATTCCATATGAAACTTAATACACTAAACCAGTTGAGGATGCTCTTCTAACATTGCTATAGTCCGAATAAATTGTAATGAAAGTATTAATAAAGTTTTAGATTGACAGTTCTCATTCTAATCAACACAGTCACAGTCTACTCACTTTTACCAAAATCGTCATTCACTATGGGTCTACTTTAAATTCAATGTCATTTTAACCTATTAATACCTTACCACCTCTAGAAAAAATTCTTGAAATAGCAGTTTATAATCAAATTTTAGAACACATTGAATGTAATGAAATTTTAGTTGACACTCAATCGGGGTTTCGAAAAAAATATTCATGTGAAGCAGCACTTCAGCTTGCATTATGTAAATTTAAAAGGGAAGTAGATGTAGTAGCTGTGTTCTTAGATCTAAAAAGGGCTTTTGAAACCATAGATCGACAGATTCTATTAAGAAAACTAAAGGGGTATGGTATTAAGGGTGAAGTGTATAAATGGTTATCTCACTACCTAATGGATAGAAAACAAAAAGTCAAAGTTTGTGATATCATCTCCAATGTAATAAATATCCATGTAGGTGTACCCCAGGGTAGTGTATTAGGCCCCCTCCTTTTCATTCTGTATTTAAATGACTTGAATCTTTTTATAGACGTTGATTTTCTTAATATATTCGCAGATGATACATTATTAGCTTGTTTTGATGAAGATCTCAAGAATGCCTTAAATAAAATGAATTTTGCTCTTTCTGCAATAAATAAATACTTAAAATTAAATAGATTAAAACTAAATACTTTAAAAACCAAAGCTATGATAATAACGACGAAATACAAGTACAATTGTCTAAATATTAATGAAATTAATCTTAAAATTAATGAAGAAAAAATAGAAATTGTAACATCCATAAAATATCTTGGATTTTATATCTTCTGTTATTTGGTAATCATTTTGATTATATGTTTAAAAAAATATCTAAGAAAATATATTTTTTTACAAGAAGTTTATCACTACAGTCCAGAGTTACAGTTTTCAATTCAATTATTCAGCCTCATTTTGATTTTTGCTCTTCTGTTACCTATTTGTTTAATCTAAATCAAGTATCACAACTACAAAAACTACAAAATCGGGGTATGAGGATTGTTCTGCGAACAAATCAATATACTCCAATTGTAAATATGCTTCAATCTCTGCAGTGGTTCTCAGTCTCTCAGAGGTTATACTATTTAACGATGATTTTTATATATAAAATTCTACCTAATTTGGCACCACCCTACTTTTATGAATTTATTAATTTTAATGTCGATATTCATAATTACGACACAAGACATAATAACAATATTTACATTTCTACAACCAATAAAAAGTGCTCTATGAACTCTTTGTTTTTTAAAGGATTTGTAAGCTATAACAATTTACCAAAAACAATTAAAACTAGTTCATCATTAAGAATTTTTAAACACCATCTAGCAGAATATGTGAAAAAAATAAATAAATAAAAAATAAATAATTACAATCATTGTATTGCTATCTTCTGTGATTCTATAGATCAATTTTTTAGTTTTTAATTATAAATTTCTTCAATGTATTTTAAATTATATCCCAAGGTATTTTGTATTTTTTATGTAATTTATTTAATTAGTGTACAATTGCATTTATAACTTTTTAACTATTTTACTTTTGTACTTCTTATTTTATTAGAGATTTATATTTTTGTGTTTATTAGGGTTACCTATTTTTTCAATAAAGTTCTTCTTCTAAACTTCAAAATTTTCATATTTTATACCCCATTTTGAAGGTGTTCCCGAAGAGGTACGGAGGGGCACACCAAACCCTAAGCTTACTTTTGGATGCTCAATCAAAATCTGAAGTCAGACTTTTAAAATTCATAGAATCAACACACACACAGATAAAATTCAGATATCGAACAATTTGTTCGGTGAAAATCGACGTATCGGTGGTTCATAACATGAAACATCTGAAATGTGTTTCTCTATGTGTTGTTTTTCGTGTTACTTTAATTCAGTATTCAGTACTCGGTAATAAACTATTAAATCGTATAAACGTCTTCAAAATGAGATAATAACTAGACAATATAAAAAAAATTTGAAGTTCTGTCATTTTTTATACGTTTTAGAAATAGTGATATGGATAATTTATAGTCAATTTTGTTTCATTGTTTGTTGTTAATCATTTCATTGTTTATTGACGTACAGTATCCAAATTTTAATAAGCTTTTTTTCTATTTTTTTATTTACTAAATGTCTTTTTTTGAAGTACCGTTTTTAATGTTACTATATTTGTTTTTAATAAGTTTTATCTACATACTTGACGTTGCAATAACCATGATGATTTTATGGCAATAAAGTTTATTATTATTTGCTTACGGTATTTTCAAGTCTTTCAGTTACTTTTATGCTTTAAGGGACAAGATACTTTTCTATCCATTTACAGTGATTTCTGGTTTAGATTCTAAGAAAATAAATGCTGATTCTTTTCTATTTGTAACTACACTTTTTCATATTTAAACAATTGCCCGGTTGTCAGAGAGTTCGACCTCGCACAAAATGTGATATCGCTGAAACTAGATACATTTTTGGGTGTAGACGACGATGTAACTAAGAAGTTTTTTTTTTATTTCAGGTCTTATCTATTTAAGATCTCATTTAGATAAATACCTAGCAGTAGATTCTTTTGGAAATGTCACATGCGAAAGTGATGAAAAAGATCCCGGCAGTAAATTCCAAATCAGTGTTGCTGAAGATGGTACCGGCAGATGGGCTCTTCGAAACGTAGTAAGAGGGTAAGACAATTTGAGTTTCGATTATATACAATTGTTATTTTAAATTCAAATATATATTGTAACGGTGTAAACTTTGTCTAATAATAATCATAATCAAATTCTACAAATAAATAACAATAAATGATCATTTATTTTAATCTGAACAACATTAGACAGAACGTGTTTAATCAAATAAAATCTCAAATCAATCTGGAAGTATCAATTAATTCATGAAATGTTAGATTTCTGAAGGTTAAAATTAACATGGAAACTCCATAAGCAATTTGCATCGACGATTTTAAGACAATTACAAATATTTTGGCAAATAATAAAATAGTGAAAATCAAAAGTGGAAGTTATTATTTTAAACATATTCAAAAATATTCAAATTTAAACAAATCATTAATCTAAATTTAGGGGAAAGTAAATGAAAATTAGAAAACCAAGCGTGGGAATTGCTAAAATCATAATATTAATTTAAAATAAACAATAATAATAGAGTTTAACAGAATTATAACTTCAATAATAACGAAAACAGAAAAACCTTCCTGTATTCTTAATATTAGTCAAAATAACATATAATTTACACCAAAATCATTCTTTTAACCTAAGGAATGATTTGGTAATGGTTAAAAGACGTATAGAAGTAATTTTTTTTCATATAATAATAATTTATTTAAAAATTTTATGTCAAATTCCAATCTAGAATGCTATGAGATGCAAATTCATAAAAACCAAATTCGCGTTGAAGCGAGGCTCTTTCGAAAAAAACCACCGAAGTGTCCACATCGATCCTCATAAAGTAAACAAAAGAAAATCCATGTCAAAGCCATTCTAGATCGATGAAATAATTGTAGAAATTTACCTGTCAATTTCTAAAGTGAGGTTAGAATTAATTTTATTTGGAGATTTTGAAATTTAAACAAAATAAACGTACTGCCATCTATGATTAGAAGAGAGTATTGACAATTTTTAAAGCAAATAATTCCCGATGTATTGGGGTTGCATACACAAAATAAACGTACCAACCAACATTTCACCATCCGTTCCTGAGGTAATTCCAGTTCCTGAAACTTTTTCCTGAATTTGTATCCAGTTAATGTATCCTGTAGAACATAATCCCGTATTCCTGTAATGAAACCTGGTAGAATCATTTGGATTACAGCATCGACTGCAATCAAACAAATAAGTTTGCTAAAAGAATTCCGAAAGTATTAAAGGTACCTTTTTCTTTCCTTAAATATCGATAGTTAAAACTTTAAAATATATGAATTGGATTAGAAATTAATCTATTAAGAATTATCCCATTATTTAAATCAAATGTAAATAAGTTCCCTGCTGAAGCTACCTTAAAATATTTCATTACACAAGCCTTAGCATCTACTATAATTTTATTCGCAATTCTAACATCTTTAAGCCAGAGTACTCAACAAACTAGTGTTCCTTAAACATCGATAGTCTATCGATAGTATCGATGGTAACTGTGCATCGTTACTATCGATGCACACCTACTATCGAAAAATATATCGAGAACTCTACATACTACATCGAAAAATTGTATATCAAGAATTAATTTACTGTCATAATGTCAATGACAAACGTTTTAAAGAAAGAATTTTACATTGTTTTAAGTTTTTATTTTTTGTTTGGATGTACCACAGAGCAAGAGCAATAAAAATCAAAATATTGAGGTGATCTAATTCCATGAAATTTGTTTATTTTAGAAATGACTCGAAACCCGATAGTATCGATACTATCGATATTTTATATAATTTTATCGATAACTATCGATAGTTTGTACCATCGATGTTTAAGGAACACTACAACAAACTTAACCTATATTTTTAATTTATAATGATAAAGACGGAATCATGTAAGATAGAGTTGCACATAATAAATAACAGTTACAAAATTTAAAAGTTAATAATAATAATAAACGTTATACTTACATTCTTCTGTCCAAAATATCTCACAATACAATCGCCAATTTGAGTTCTGTTTTTTTTATTATTGTTAATAAATGCACACATATTTTCGTTTAACTGTGTCGTTATTATTTGAAGGTTATAATCTTAGATCATATATGCTACGCTAGATACGGTATTCAGGTTATTTGTTGTGGTGTACAGGGGGGAGTTAGAGTACCATCCCTCTGATTGGTCGATTTCAAATTTCGACGATACCCTCTCATATCGTAAAGTTTTGACAGATGTCAGATATTCTGTTTTTTGGGAATTATTGTGCTAATCTTGTGTATTTTTATAGTTTTTTGAAAGTTTTTGCTAGGTACAATTAGTTTAGAGAACAGTGGTCGCATTTCTCAACAAAATGCCAAAGCCTTGTATGTCAATTTATGTTTTATTAAAATAAACCATGTTCATCAGTAAATTTTTCTTTTAGGTTTATTTTTGAAGTAGGTATCTTTTGTATTAATATACCTACCAACTTTTCATTTTGTTTTTTCTATATTAACGAGTTTATAATCAATGGGATTTTTAATTTGCTATAAAAAAATATTTACAGAAGCGCAAGATGATGGTATTCAACCTCTCAGATTATTCCCATTCCAAACAATTTTCGTATGCATGCTATTTTATTTATTTTCGATTCACATTAATTCCCATTTTACTGTAACCTACAGTCACTCAATCCTTAGAAAATGAAATATGTGTTGTATAAATATGACAATATATTACACTGTATCAAAATATTCCGAATGGTACGCTACTGTATCATGGTACGCTATTGCCCCTTCACCCCCTCTCGTCTTTCCCCCTCTAGAGCCAAACAAACACTATAGGATGCCGTATCTAGCGATATGATCTAAGGTTATAATTTGAAAGTCAGTTTACTTTTGGCTGAGGTGAAAAAGGCCACCCCACAAAATTGAACACGTTCTGGCTAAGAATACGTCAGAAGGTAAAATTAATTTTTAAAAAAAATAAAAAAAGTTACTTATCATAAAACAAATTAAAATACAGCACTAAGACAACAAAATTAGGTAAACGCACGCTGCACGTACGTGATTTAGTAACAATATGTATACTGGTTACTATTAAGTATTATACGATTCAAAATGGTTGGAGCTTGGCCGAGGAAGACATAATAATAATAATAATAATAATCTTCCATCTTCAGCATATTTATAAATGTCATTTTCAAATGAGAGATCGACAATGGGGCAATTAAATAGCCACTTTTTGGTTACATATATATTGTAAGATTACCTACGCATAATTTTCATATAAGATCCTTTATCTCAAAGGTATTAAAGGCCAAGCTTTTGTAATAGAGTACATGAGTGTGATTTAAGGGCATGCTTACTGTCTTTTATTTTTGAATGATTGAAATAATTGAAATAATCATGGGAGGTAAATATCAGAAATCGGCAATTTAGTCCCCAAAAGTATGAAAAATATCGTATATACCTTGTGACTGAAGTATTAAAAGTATTACTTTTCCCTGTAGCGGGAACAAACAATAACAAAATGACAATGGTTTTTTCTTACTTCATTTTCTCATCATTTACCTTAGTAAACTTTAATCCATTTCAAATTTGAGGAGATTGAATGTTTCACGGTCAAATAAGGTCATATCTCATATCAGAGGCGTACCAAATATTTAGAAATACGTAAAAGGTACATGATTCAGTGACAAATTTTTTTATTATTATTAAACACCCATAAAGGCATTTATATATATATATATATATATATATGCTCTACAGGCCTTGTAGACCCAGGGCAGTTATTTTTCTCCATTCCTCTCTATTCTTAGCTTTCTGTTTCCAATTTCGTATATTCAATTTATTTATATCAGACATCACACTTTCAAACCATCTTTTTCTAGGCCGCCCTCTTCTTCTTTTGCCAATAAGAGTCCTGTAAAGAGCCATTTTTGTCATTCTTTCTTTGTTTAATCTTTCTACGTGTCCCAACCACCTTAATCTGTATGTTTTTATTCTTGATGTTATCTTTGATTCTCCGTATAACATGTCTATTTCTGCATTCGTTCTCCTTCTCCATCCTTCAGGTGTTTTTATTCCACCGAAGATTACTCTAAGAATTTTACGCTCCCAGCGCTTCAGCTTTTCTTCCTGTTTTTTTGTTAGAATCCATGTTTCACTTTCGTACGTTACAGTGGGTTTTATAATGGTATTATATATTCTTATCTTCATCTTTCTTGAACAGTATTTTGATTTCATCAGTGACTGGAGCATTCCAAATTTTCTGTTGCCTTTCGTGATTCTTGACTGTATTTCTTGTTCTTCGTGGGCATTGCTAGATATTAGCACTCCCAAATAAATAAATTCATGTACCCTTTGGAAACTGTAGTCCGTTTCCCTTGTCGTTTTTACTATCAGATTTTCTCCGATACTTCCAGTTTCTCCAAGGACCATATATTTTGTTTTTTCTTGATTAATTTGCAGTCCTAAAATGTTTGCTTGATCTGCGAGATTTTTTGTAATTTTAGTGAGCTCTTTCTTTGATTTTGCCAATACTGTCAAGTCATCTGCATACGCAATGCACTGATGTTCGTTATTATAGATTGTACCATCTGTTTTTACTTTAGATCTTCTGATAATGGCTTCGAGTGCTAAGTTGAATAAAACAGTTGATAACGGATCCCCTTGCCTTACACCATTTCCAACCCTGAAGACCGTTGATTTGTACCCATTCCAAGTTATTTTGTTACCTGTGTTCAAGAGAGTCATTTTTGTTAACCTGATCAATTTGCCTGGTACTCCTAGCCATTTCATAGCTTCGAAAAGTTGGTCTCTGCTAACTGTATCATACGCCTGCTTAAAATCTATAAATAGAGCATGTAATTCCGTTTTATACTCATAACAGGTCGTTTGGATTTCTTTTAAAGTGAAAACCTGGTCTGTTACCGACCTGTTGCTCCTAAACTCTGCTTGGTACTCCCCTAGTATATTCTCAGCGTATTTATTCAATCTCATTAGTCTTGCCAGGATTTTATACACTGTATCTAATAACGCAATACCTCTGTAGTTGTCGCAGTTTGTTCTATCTCCTTTTTTGTGCAGAGGGCTTATCAAAGCTATATTCCACTCCTCTGGTATTTTTTCTGAGTGCCAAATATGTTTTAATAGCTCGTATATTTCACTTATAAGTCTTGCGCCTCCTCCTTTAATCATTTCTGCTGTTATTTCATTTTCTCCTGGGGCTTTGTTGTTTTTTAGATACTTTACAACTTCTACTACTTCTTGCCTTGTAGGTTCTTCTATCTCCTCATCGAAATCTTGATATCTTTCACCGTTGTTCGGATACTGATCGCACTCTTCTTTATTGAGTAACTCATTAAAATGTTCCTTCCATCTTTGCACAACTTCTGTAGGTTCTGAGATTAGCTGTCCTCCCTTAGTTTTGTAATAAATATTTCTTCCTTGATATCCTGTTCTTATTATCCTTGTTTCCTGATAAAAATTTTTTGAATCTCTATTTTTGAAATTTTCTTCTACATTTCTGAGTTTTTTCTCCACCGCTTCCCTTTTTTTTCGTCTACATACTGCTTTTAAATCTTTCCTCAATTTTTTGTATTTGTTTTCAACATCATCGTCGTGATTTCTTAAAAACAGTTGTCTTGTTTTACTTTTCTCTTCCTCTAATTTTTTACACTCTTCGTCAAACCAGTCTTTGGTTTTGTTTTTTGCCTTCTTCTTCGGTAAGATATTTTCATTCGCTTCTTTTATTGCTCGTTTTATCTTATCCCATTTTTCTCCTGACTCCGTTGGTTGCGATATATCTCTGAGTCCATTATTGATCTCTGCTTCGTATTTTCTTCTTACCATTTCGTTTTCCAAACCGTTTGTGTCGTACTTCCTTCCTTTAACTCTATTTTTATTATTTTTCATCATTTCTGTAACATCCATTTTGCAACTTACTTTTACCAAGAAATGATCAGTGTCCGCATCTGCTCCTCTCCTACTTCTTATATTTGTTATGAATTTCATATGTCGTTTTCCTATTAAAACATGATCTATTTGATTAATTGTTTGCTGGTCAGGAGATATCCACGTCCCTTTGTAAATTTCTTTATGTTGAAACTGAAAGGCATTTAGTATATTATAATCTGGTCAACAGTACAACAGTGACCAATGAGCAATTTAATTCTAACAACACGATAATTTACGGTCGTGTGATTGACCGCCGGGTATCACTCACGTAACATGATAGCCAATTTTAACTTTTGTTTTCGTATCGAACACTTGTTTACACTTCAAAGGTAGAATGAATACTGCCAGTGACAAATGAATTGTCAAGTATAAAATACAATGACTTATTAAATTATTTTATTTCTTTTTAGTTACTTTTTGGGGGCTTCCGCCGACAAACTAACCTGCACGGCAAAAGTCCCTAGTGACGCGGAATTTTGGCACGTCCACTTAGCGGCAAGGCCTCAAATGAACCTTAGATCCGTAGGTAGAAAGCGATTCGCGCATTTATCAGAGAACCTGGACGAAATTTACGTCGACGCTAATGTTCCTTGGGGAGAAGATACTCTCTTTACTTTAGAATTTAGATTAGATGAATCCGGAAAGTATGCTATTCATACGTGTAATAATAAATATCTGTCTATGAATGGTAAGTTAAACCTACATTTTATAACATAATAATAGGGCTAATCAGAGATAATCGTAATGGCAAATTTTGAAAAGAAAACGTGGTACGCCACTGGTTTTTTTCAAAATAGAATTTTTTTTCTTTATAAGTAGTCATTTCTAAGTAAAAAAGGACCCTTGCCTTTTTTTCGTCTGACGGATTGTTTTCGAGTAAAAAAAATAAAATGATATTTTTGCACGGTCCTTTAATATTACCACCAATTTTATCTTAAAAATGTCCCAAGAATCCCCCCGTGAAATATCGGCTATCAATTAGGAAACACCCTGTATATACATACCAAAAAAGTTTTATATAGATGAAGAAAAAGTTTATTACATTTCACAAAAAAATATTCTTGATGAAAAGCTTTGCATGACTTCTAATAGTAGTAAATTTTTGAATCGCTTTTTCTCAGAAATCGTGAGTCTTAGGGAAAAAAGGGTAAGAACAATTTTTGTAGATAATTAAATGATATACAATTATTGTATGAGCTATTTTTCTCATAAAACTAACCGTTTCGCTAAAAAATCCAAAAACCCCATTTTTGCGAACTTTGACCTTCCATAAAATTTTTTGTACCCGTGGGGTCAACGGGGACTTTTCACAATTTCATTATAATGGTTTCCCTAACGTTCATGTAAATTTTCATCTTCTTGGGAATTTATCTTATGTCTATTTTCAAACATTTGTTGGATTAAAAATTAAAAGATCTAATCTCTTTTGCAAGAATCACAATTTTAATTTAATTCACATTTTGCAGGAAAATTGGTGGAGACCTGCACTAAAGACTGTCTATTTACCGCCGAGTATCACAGTGGTCAGCTAGCTCTTAGAGATCGTAATGGACAATATTTAAGCCCCATAGGTTCAAAGGCCGTTTTGAAAACACGTTCTAATACGGTCACGAAAGATGAACTATTTTCATTGGAAGATTCTCTGCCTCAAGCTAGTTTCGTAGCCGCTTTAAATACAAGATTTGTCTCCGTCAAACAAGGTAGGTGATCTTTTGTTATCCGTGCCTTACCCTAAAACTTGGTTTAGAAAATGAATTTCCTCGAATTTTCGATAAACTGCGTAGTTAATATGCCCCATTATGTTACAGGTGATTATTTTTTTCATCTGTCAAAACAGTCAGATTTTGTGGTTTCAGCCAATAACAACTCAGGATCCTAACCAATCATTGTGTTTTATACTGATAAAACCGCTTCGTCGTTTTTGTTTTTTGATTAAACTGTGTTTACCTATTTGAGATGTCAAATGTAAACATTTATCAATTATTATTATACTAAAATGTATTGCAAATCTATGTTAATAACCAAATTTCAAAATGTATTTGTAAACTAACCTGTTTTTATTAGTTTATTTCAACATTCATTTAACATTTTTAGATACCTCACTTTAACACTTAACTTAAAATTAATTAAATTAAGAAAGACTTCATTTCATTCTTCTTTTTCGCTTTTATTTAAGGCGCCGTTTCGCGGGGTAGCCAGTCAAAAAATCGCCTTGGTGGCCCTGTATGTAAAACTATAACAGCTCAGGTTTCAATTTAAATTGGTAAAGAAAATTTTCAATATTTGTGTGTAAAGTGTCTTTTGCATAAATGACTATGTTCTCTGTTTTTAATACAAAATGATTCAAAAAATAATCCTTTCAAATACGACTCGTCCTCTGAAATTTTATAGATTAAATTTTTGATCTTCATACTCAAACGCCTTTATTTTAGGCAAAACCACTCAAACAAACTGATTTTATCAATCAGTTTGTTTTCGTGGTTTTTCCAAATAAAGCCGTTTTCGTGAAAACCAAAAATTTAATCGATAAAATTTGGAGGACTCGTGGTATTACCTTTGAAAAATTTGTGGTTGACTAATTTAATTTCATCAGACAACCGTATTTTTCTTGGTGGACTATTTGGTTAAAATATCAGTCCAATTTTTCCACCACAAAATAAATTATTTTTATTTATTTCTAAAATTATTAAATTTGTTAATTTTGCATATATACCGGGTGACAATGAGACTAGGGCCATGCCTATATCTCCTTCACTTTTCAACCGATTTGAAGAAAATTTGGTACATAGATATAAGACACCATTTTGGATTGACAGACGTATAAAAACAAAATGGCCGACTTCCGGTTTCGCCAGAAATGTCATCAACTTCGATTTTTTAAATAGAACACCCTATATATTTTATATTTTTTGGATTCTATGGCTCAAATTACATACGACAGTGTTGACAAATTTTTTATTTTTCAATAAAAAAATTCAAATTCTCAGATTTTTTTTTCAAGAAATGATTATGTTTAGTTTTTAACAAAAAGAAAATAGTACATAATGTATATCGTTGAATTGGTAATTAAATTCTCTATTAAATGACAAGATGGCCCTCGGTAGGTACCATTTGAAAAAAACGATTTATTCGTTAAAAATGAATTTATAAAATTTAAATTCCCGCTGTAGGATTTGTTATTGATCATATCGATGAAAAGTTAATTACTGTGAATTACTGATGTCAATTAGAATAGATTTTGACCAGATAAAGGACTCCTCGGCTAAAAAAAAATTTTGGAAATTTGAATTTTTTTATTGAAAAATAAAAAAATTGGCAACACTGTAGTATGTAATTTGAGCCATAGAATCTAAAAAACATCAAATATACAGGGTGTTCCATTTAAAAAATCGAAGTTGGTGACATTTCCGGCGAAACCGGAAGTTCGCCATTTTGTTTTTATACGACTGTCAATCCAAAATTGTGTCTTATATCTATTTTCCAAATTTTATTCAAATCGGTTGAAAAATGACCGAGATATAGGCATGGCCCTAGTCTCATTGTCACCCGGTAGAGTTATGGTGCAAACGGTATTTTTTACTATTTCTCAAATTTTATTATACAGGGTTAGTTAATATTTCGAAAATTTTGTTTATTCATGGATATGTGGGTTGATAAAGACTAGATTTTAAAATTATTTTGAATTACACAGGTTGTCCCAACAAAGTGTGGCGTATCAAATACAGAGTGTTATATTTAGGCATTACGGTGGAAAATAATGTAAAATTTAACACAACTAAAAATAACTCCAAAATTAATAGATTTAGGCATAGATAATGGAATTAGCTACATAATAGGATTATAAAATACAGGGTGTCCTATTTAAAATAAGAACAATATTGTCGTTTGAATATGTCATTAGAGATTTGCCCCATTTTGGACGCCCTGTATACTTTTAAGCAACTTTAAATACATTATTGCTTTCAATTATTAGTCTAATTTTTTTCAGTTAAAATTGGATTCGGCTGATACCACGGGTTTCGAAGTTATTGGTTTTCTTGTAAGTGCTTCCACTTTTAGAAATATCAAAATATCTCGAAAAGTAAAAAGCTTAGGTATAGGGAATACTTAAGAAAATGTATCTTATTTTTAAAGTATAATCTATAAATGCAGTAAATTATAGGATCTTCTATAAGAAATAATATAACTTTGATATGCCACACTTTTTTGGGACAACCTGTATAATTCAAAATAATTTTAAAATGTAGCCTTGATCAACACACATATCCATGAATAAACAAAATTTTCAAAATATTAACCGTTTAGCCACAATGGACCGTCGCGTCTACCGTGACTCACCCTGTAGTTATGGTGCAAACGACTTTCTTTGCAAACGTCTTTTTTACTATATCGCAAGTACGGTTGTCTGATGCAAATAAAATTAGTTTGCCTCGAATTTTCGATAAACTGCGTATAGCATCTTCTTTTTAGAATTAAATATAAAAAAATATGAGTTCGAAGAAATAGAGGTAGTAGTTAATATGCCTCGTTATGTTACATGTGAAAAATGTGTGGTTGACTAATTTAATTTCATCAGAAAACCGTAATTTTTAGTAACGCTTTCGCTATTTGCAAAACCAGAATTTTTTCTTGGTGCAATATTTGGGTAAAATATCCCAATTTTTTCCACCACAAAATAAATTATTTTTATTTATTTTTTTAAATTTTGCAGATATAGAGTTACGGTGCAAACGACATTTTTACTATTTCTCAAATTTTATTATACTTAAACTTTTTATAGTAATTAAAATTACACAATCAAATAAATAAATATGAAAATTTAATTCATCAACTCGCTTCTTCGGATAGGAAAAAGAAAGAATTAAAAAAAACACAAGATAAAAACGATTAAGTGTGAGCAACATTCTTCATATGTATTATTGGAGTACCTACTCTCTACTCGCTCTGCAGATGTTGTCTGTTGTTATTGCATATGTAAGTATTTGATGTCGTTGCTTGACCGTCTAAGTCACCGCTACAACCTGAATAAAAAGATCTGAAATTATTGATGAAGAAACGGTGTTTGCGTTTATGGTATTCGAATAAAATGTAGTAGGCCAAAAATATTTTTATCGCAGGGCCAAAATTACATCCGACAGTTAGAACATGTATTTAAATCCGTAGAATTCAAATATACTATTTACTAAGTATACTATTTTGCTTTAACACTTACACTAAATTGGAACTCCATTATCTTTACCACAAATTTAAAAAATTCACTGGCTCAGTCAAAAATGTGTAGAAGAATTTGCTTTATCAAGAATTGCGTTTTAAAAATAACAATTAGGAATCATGCAAATTATAAGAATCTTAATCTAAACCACAGGATTCCCACATCGATAAATTGTTGGTTTTAAGTAATGGTAAAACGTTTCTCTTATCTATTTTGCAACTCAAGTAATACAGGAATATTTCATGTTGGTCAAATTATAAAATGCAGGTAATTAAGGAGTTTCATTAACACGTCATAACTTCATACGATATTTCCCCTTGACTCGCGCAGCAAAAGTAGGCGTGACTAAATATAAATCTTTTCCAAACTTTGGCAACACAGCATAATACATTTACCAAATGCTCTTAATAAAGTTGGGTATGATTTAGGTTGTTAGATTGTTAGGGTCTGAAATATGAATTATATAGAAAAAATTGCAAATAAAAGTTATTTCCAATACAATAAAGCTGTTAACTAAATAAATATTTGCAGTTATTACATTCATTGGTAAATATCATCTATATGGAAATATGAAAAATGATATCGTTATCAGATTATAAATATTAATAATAATCTTTATTTAGTGCAGTGGATTCATCTCTGATTACATCAAAAAAGTTAATTATGTTTTTAACTTTATACAAAAGATCTGTCTATTTATTTGCCAACAGGATTAAGTGCGAGAATTATAGTATAGATATTGAAAAACGGATTGATTTACTTTTTCGTTATAATATCCAGGCATTTTGGAAAGCCACATCGATAACGAGCACAAATGTTATAACTGAAAATTATTTAGATGTGCTACCATCTACAAATGGTTAGAAGAGAGTTTTGACACTTTATAAAGCAACGATTCCCAATGTATTGGGTGTTGCATACACTCAATTTGTATTGTGTGTTGCAAAGTTACATTTCACCTTGTATATGGTTTTTGAAAACTTTAATAATGATTTTACAAAGTACAGAAATAGATAACAAAAATGGCGGATTTATTCAACGGCTTTCAGCTTTGTTCAAGGACTAAATATCAAAGTGACATCCTAAATATTCTTTTTCACACGGCCGCGTACATATTTACTTCTACAAATTCTTACACGTTTTTATAAGATCAAGTGAAAATTTTCATCTGTTTACTGGTTGTCTGGTGTTACTCGTTTAAGAAGAAAATTAATTTTCCGTTCTAGATATCTTGTCCATAAATAAGTACTGGTTTTAAACGCAGTTAAATAAATTTCCAATTAATTAATCGTAAACAAAGAATTTCTTTCGACTTAATTGTGGAAGCGAAAAGTGAAGAACGATAAAAAATTAGCATGGATTTTCTGCTTTTATAGAAGTCGTTAATAGGCAACGTTGAGTAAAGACATTTTGTTCTCATCATCGGTTGTGATTGAGACGTTTTTATTTAAACTTGTTAACATTCCTGTGACTTAAATAGAGACTCTTTGAAAACTAATAACGCACAGGCTTTACGTGGTTTATAAATAAAATGTACCAAACAAAAACAAGTTATTATATGCAATTAAATGAATGAAGAATACTACTAATAGCTTTTTGAAAGGTGTAGTTTTGTATAACATTTCGTATTCTCTCAAAATAGAACTTAAAAACGATACCAAATGGATCTCAAACTTTATAGACGCGAAGGTGTAACACTCCCTCTTTTAGGCCATTAACAAAGACTAGACACAATAAGACATGACACGGAGTCTGCTACATAAACCTAAAAGAATTTCTGTTTAGTCAAATACAGGGTGTTTCACGAACGGAGAGACATACTTCACGGATAGATGATATTGAAAAAGTCTAGCCATTGTATGATATTTTGAACTAGGACTTATATATTTTTATATATTTTTAATACGTTTGACTTTATGTAAATTACAACCTCAATTTTTTTTTATTTATTTATAAACACCAACAATGTTCATAAATTCACATAGAGAGTATGTAAACACTTCTAAATTTAGTTATTCCAACACTGTACAGTGTCACAAATACCTAATTCGAATGAATAGCATTTCGTCTTCATTCGCTTATCATCGGCATCGGCATCTGGAACCGGCTTAAGGCTAGTTTCAGACGAGCCATCCGAGTGGCTCGTCGCTCGTCTAAAACTAGCCTAAATGACACCATTCATACACCACGTTTTTTTATATGCCATTACAGCAATAGGCATAGTAGGCGTTGAAAATGACTTTTGTAATTATTAATTTAGATATAAAAACGGAAATAAAAATAAATTAGTTGAATTTATCTACATAAAATGTCAATAAGTCATATTAATATTGTTACGAATATAAAAGTTGAGGTTTCAACAAGTGGAACACGCGGTAAATAATTAAGAAGTTTTTATTTAATGATTGAGTAATTGATTTGAAGAAACAAAATTTTGCTGAGTCAGAAAGTAATATCGAAAATTGGAACATACACTATTAAATAAATACATTTCACAGAATAAGATATATAATTTCACTAGAAAATAATAAGTATAAAAATATTCTTTCTTTGTTTTATTATATAGGATGTTCCATTATATAGAGTTATTAAAATCTCCTTTGTGACCTTTATCTACCTTTAAAATATCTCCGTTTACCAAAGGGACACTCTGTATTTCCAGTGGCGGATCTAGGGAGTTTTTCAGGGGGGGCATCAGTTAATGGGAATTTGTAAAAGTAAAGTGATTAAGTGAAACAAATTTGGGATGTTTGAGTCTTTGAGAAAATATTCTATACAACGAATAATTTTGGTTTGTATAACGTGTGTTTTCTTCTTGTTAAAAACCAATCAAAAGCTTTACTTGCATATCCAGACTCTATAGTCCAGTAAATTAACGCCAGAAAAATCCCAAACCTGGGTATCAAGTCAAATTTTTTTTTAATTTAATTATATTTGCTAGACAATCTGTATAGTATTTACGTCATACCTCCAACTGAGTTCCAATTTGTAGTTTGTATAAATTAGGATTCACGAAGACATCTAAATACAGTGAATTATTTTGTTCATCTGCTAGGCTACTTCAATAGATATTGTTCTTAACTAGCACCTAACTGTGAAAACTAGCAACAGATGTACGTGATACGTTACACCAACATATGGCTAGCATAAACAACTTGATTCAATCTTTCATGTAAATTTTTTGTTTTTTCGATCTTCTGCGATCTCGAAGAATGTTCGCATACCTACGATTTCGTTTTTCTAGTACTAGATAACATCTTTGAGAGAAGATCTAGTAAGTAACGTATTGTTTGATTAATTGCAGTATCGTAAATTTATTTTTTTTATTGTTTAATAGACGCATAAATGAAAGAAAAAGTCATTACATACCGGTAATTCTGTAACATCGGTATCGGCGAGTTCTAACTTCGGAGTGCATACTTGCCATCGCGTTCAGCATTCTACAGGTCAAGAACTTCCTTTCCCATTGAATCGAATGAAGAATTGAATTTAAACGAAGGAAGATATATATTTCTTGACGAAAGAAAGATAAACTAGTCACGTAGTGGAACACTTGTCGATATCATTTAAAGTGCTTTAAATGTCTCTCTTATCGTTTTTATTGTTATATTGAAAACCACTAAGGGCGTATATTATATATATTATCTTTTTTGATATAAGAAACGACCGCCATTTTCTAAATCTATGAAAAGAAACGGACCAGTCAGCGGCTATAGCTAAAAAGCAAAACTAAATTGAAAATATGTTTCATTCAATACAGGGTATTTCAGAAACTATGGTCGATTATTTATGAAAATCATCGTGAGTTTAACGTCCTCTATACAGGGCGAGTCATAACTATTGGGATAGAGGCTAAGGCCAGGTTATCCGGACCAAAATATGGCGATAGGACCAAATATACCTTAATAAAATATTGCTGTGGAATAAGATACAGGGCGTTAAAGTTGAAAATTTTTTTTCGTTTATTTCTGATGATGTCCCTGTATATTTATCAATTGTTATTCAAATCGGCACAGAGGCATAACTTTGGACAAGGAATATTATTTTATGTATTATTTCACATTTTGTTATAGGGGGCGCCACATGAATGATTCCTGATGATGAAATTAAGTGGCATCTTTTTTTGACGAAACTTTTTAGTGATTTTGATTAGAAAATATGACGTAAACATTATTTCTACGTAATATTGATACTCTGGTTTAAACACGATAATTTCACCCGTTTTCGAGAAAAACGCGATTGAACAGTTCTGAGACACACAGACAATAAAAAACTTGTGACATACGGCTTCTATTTTAACGGTTTATATTAGAGAATTAAAAATAATTTAACAAAAAAGAGAAAACTTAAATTAAATGTTCTATGTGGCCTCCTCCGACCTCTATATGTGGCCTCCTCCGACCTCTATGCCTTTTCTAATTCTTGTAATAAAGGATATCAAAGAAAACATTATACCATTACCTGTTCAATTGCGTTATTTGGAAAAACCACGAAAACAAACTGATTGATAAAATCACGAGTCCGCAGGACGAGTGATTTTATCTTAAATCAGTTTATTTGAGTGGTTTTGCCTAAAATAAAGGCGTTTGAGTATGAAGATCAAAAATTTAATCTATAAAATTTCAGAGGACGAGTCGTATTTGAAAGGATTATTTTTTGAATCATTTTGTATTAAAAACAGAGAACATAGTCATTTATGCAAAAGACACTTTACACACAAATATTGAAAATTTTCTTTACCAATTTAAATTGAAACCTGAGCTGTTATAGTTTTACATACAGGGCCACCAAGGCGATTTTTTGACTGGCTACCCCGCGAAACGGCGCCGTAAATAAAGGCGAAGAAGAAGAATGAAATGAAGTCTTTCTTAATTTAATTAATTTTAAGTTTAGTGTTAAAGTGAGGTATGTAAAGTGTTAAAGGCGTTTTGAAATAAACTAATAAAAACAGGTTAGTTTACAAATACATTTTGAAATTTGGTTATTAACATAGATTTGCAATACATTTTAGTATAATAATAATTGATAAATGTTTACATTTGACATCTCAAATAGGTAAACACAGTTTAATCAAAAAACAAAAACGACGAAGCGGTTTTATCAGTATAAAACACAATGATTGGTTAGGATCCTGAGTTGTTATTGGCTGAAACCACAAAATCTGACTGTTTTGACAGATGAAAAAAATAATCGTGTATAAACAAGAGTACTAATATTATGTAGAAATGATGTTTACGTCATATTTTCTAATCAAAATCACTAAAAAGTTTCGTTAAAAAAAGATACGAGTTAAATTCATCATCAGGAATCATTCACGTGGCGCCCCCTATAAAAAAATGTGAAATAATACATAAAATAATATTCCTTGTCCAAAGTTATGGCTCTGTGCCGATTTTGATAACAAATATACAGGGACATTATCAGAAAAAAAAGAAAAAAAATTTCAACTTTAACGCCTTGTATCATATTCCACAGTAATATTTTATTAAGGTATATTTGGTCCTATCGTCATATTTTGGTCCAAATAACCTGCCCTTAGCCTTTGTCCCAATAGTTATGACTCACCCTGTATTGCTAGAGACAGAGCCTACAATATTTTTTAACGATACTGCAAAAGCCTTATACAGGGAGAGTCAAAACTCAGATACATTAAATTCTCTTCTCTGTGGATATTAAAACGACTTATTTATATCAAAAAGCTTTTAATTTTAGTTTTTACTTTCCAGGCCCCTCGCCAAGGGAAAGTATTGTGAACGCGCTAAAAAAAATTGAGATAACGACGGATATATCCATTTTGAGGTCCCCTGAGACGATTAAAATGATTTCCAGATGGAAGTCTGTCCGTCTGTCTGTCTGTCTGTGTTCTTCCACGATAGCGTCTGCACGCTTAATCCTATTGAGCTGAAATTTGGTATATGGGTTTCGGGTGATCGGGGATTGAACCCATTAGTTTTTGGTTGAAATCGCCCCACCAGGGGACGCAGGAGCCCTATGTATATCGCGAAAAAATATAAGACTTAAAGTTTTTATTTGATATTTAGGTGCCTTAGTGGCTTGTAAATACATCCTGATATTTTCATTCCTTAATTTTGAACCTAACCTAAAAAAAATTTTTTTAACTAAAAAATCGCAACCCGTAGCGTCCAAACGCTTGATCCGATTGAGCTGAAATTTGGTATGTGGGTATAGGAGCATTGCGGAATGAATCCGTTTGTTTTTGGTTGAAATCGCCTCACCAGGGGGCGCAGTAGCCCTATGTACATTACAAAAAAATAAAAGATCTAAAGTTTTTATTTGGTATTTGGTATCTTATTGGCTTGTAAATACATCCTGAAATTTTCATTCCTTAATTTTAAAACTAAGCAATGGAAAAAAAAATTTAAAAATTAAAAATCCAATTGACATTTGACATGTCAAAGAAAAAGTAAACAAAATTCCGACCCTAAAAAATTGTTTTACTTTTTTTTTGACATGTGAAATATTTTTGCTTTTATAATATTTCAAATGTCATTTTTACTTTAAAAAAATTCGAAACGAATTTTTTTTGGGATACCAAAAAATATCACTTGATTTGGACTTTAAAAAATTTTAACACCAAATTATTTTATAACAGCCGGGAAAGTCTTGTGGAGACACAACAGATTTTTTTTGATATAAATAAGTGGTTTTAATATCCAGAGAGAAGAGTACCAAGCCACTATGAACTATAGAAATGAAACACTTTATAATTCATTTAAAAAAAAATGATTTTTAAGTACTTTATTCTTATTAGGTGTTTCTTCTACCTAAAAACATTCATTTCTGAGATGTTTCGTCACTGTTGGATTAAAAATTGACACTAACGCCACAATCACGGTCATAATAATCGAAATTTTCAGTTGCACTGCCTACCTATTACCCTAGTAATATCGATTTTATTCATACCACAAAAAAGAAAGCTTGAACAAATATTACACAATTAACTAAAGGCTCAATATGTTCGCGAAATGCATTTATCCGGTATAAACGATTTTTGGGGTGCGACTTCTCTCACGCAACCCCAATGTTCTAAACGGAGCGCCCTGCCCTAAGTTAATTTAGTTTAAGAGACCCCCCGATCGCAAAGGAAACTTCGATACTTCAGTAAAATCATACATACAGGGTGCAATAAGATTGTATAGCTAAATCAATACGAATAGACATGGTGGTCAAAATTGAGACTAAATGAAGTCCAAATATATGGCTGAAGCAATGGAGAATCAACGTTAATACAGACAAATCGTGCCAAATTACATTTACAATCAGAAGAACTGAATATCCTCAGCTTATTCTAAATGATGCTCATATTCATATCCCTGTAAAAGATAAAGTCAAATACCTGGGACTCCACTTAGATGACCTGGAAAGCACATATTAAAGCAAAAAGACAACATTTAGATAAGAAATATGTCATGGTCAATAAACCGTAGGTCAAAACTCTCTCTAGGAAACAAACTAATCCTCTATCTAAAGAACTTGAAAACGGTTTTCCCGACAAATCTCAGCCGGGTTTGATTCCACAAAAAAATATTCTTACCAAAATTAAAGAGCTTGACAAAACACGTAATCTCGTTCTAACTTGAACCCGATAACTCAATTAGTTCGCGAAATATCGCAATTTGAAATTTCAAGAATTAAAAAAATTAATTAATTATTTCTCGAGAGGCAGTGGAGATGGGGCGTCAAATTTTTGTGAATAAAAGGGTACGAGTACTTTTATGTGCCTGAGGGTGGGGGTGGTGGGACAAGTAGGGGGAGATTGAGCTGACGTAACCAGCCAGGGCTCAAAAAATTATCTGTTTCTCGGTAGTGCTATCTGTTAGCGGATAAAAAAGTGAACAATTTGATCACTGGCGTGTTGCATCAGCTCAATTAGTAGCAAACAATTATGAACAATTGTAGATTATTGATATTCCCAGAAATAAATAAACAACTATCTTCGTTCCGACCCACATTGTTTCGTCCTTATTCATTTGTTTTATTTATTGCAGGTGTAGATGTAACTGCCAATCAAGAAGAAATTTCTGACCATGAAACCTTTCAACTAGAATTCGACTGGAGCACGAAAAGGTGGTACATCCGCACCATGCAAGACAGGTACTGGACTTTGGAAACCGGAGGTGGTATTCAGGCTTGTGGTGATAAAAAGTAAGAAAAAATATATATTTTTTAAAAGAACCACAAATCTAAGAAGGTCATAAATCAATATTAACCGACGGCTCTCATTATTACCTATTGCTCGAGATGTAATAATGCAATAAATCAAGTCGTTTATGGTTTATGGTGATTTATGACCTTCTTAGATTTCTGGTACTACTTTATCTAAGAATTTAGTCACTCAAAAATTATTTTATTACTTTTAGATCTTCCAACGCTCTATTCGACCTCTCATGGCAAAAAGATGGATCCGTTGCATTTAGGGCCAACAACGGCCGTTACGTCATAACAAAACGTTCTGGTCACCTCTACGCCACCTCTGATGCGGTAGAGGATACCTGCAAATACTTTTTCTACCTCGTTAATAGGCCAATTTTAGTATTAAAATGCGAGCAAGGTTTCGTGGGCTACAAGTCCGCAACCAATCCTAAATTGGAGTGCAATAAGGCTACATACGAGACAATCCAGGTTGAAAGGGGAGAAAAAGGAATTGTTTATTTTAAAAGTAAGTAATACTAAATAGAAAAAATATCATATTTTGAGGCAATTTTTTTCCTTCTATGTATATATGCTGACACTGTTTAGTGGCATCACAGTTCCTTCCTATGAATGTGAAAAAGCCTCTTCCTAATTATTGTATCCTTCTCATGTGCTAGTAACATCCTGAGATTGTTATTAACCTCTTAGGTTTTATGAAATTGTATACAAATACAAATGTAACGAATAGTAACGAATATCTCGAATTAACAAAATTTTACGAGGTTCCTTGGTAATCAAACTTCTTTGTAAACATAGTGCAAATATCACGTCGGTATTCTCACTTGCACCATATACAATTAACATATAACGTTAGACTGCACATACTGCATAATAGTATTTAACATTAATGCCATTTTTTTATTTTTTGAGCCTAATATCTAATAAAAAACCAACTTTTCCCTATCTTCCCTATGCTAATCATACGCTACTGTTGGGACTTGCCAGCCATATTGGTGTTTGCTGTATTGCTTGTTGTCAAAATTGTAAAATTTAGAGTTTCTGCTCAAATGAGGTCCATTAATACCACATCCCCAACAAGTCATTCATAAGTTTCAAATATTCCGTGCCCAAGGATGAAGTGAGATAGATATATAAAAGTCCAGAACATGGCAACGAATTTATGCTTCGATGCATGGGCGTACCGTTACAGAGGGAAATGGGATGTGACACAATTATTTTTTTTAACGATTTTAATTTTACCGATTACATAGGAAATTTAAAATACTAATGAAAATATATTTATTTAATCAAATTAATCGTAAAAAAACTTAGGATCAGTTATTTCGCTAGTCCGCTCTGAACACCTAGTGTTCGTCAATGCAGGATCAAAGGAAAACTCATCATTTCCTTGCAAATGTTGTTTTTATCAGGCTGTTCGACTATGAGGGATTGAGGTAGGAATAGGGAACTAACTACAAATTAAACACTGATGAATTATTAGTTGTATCATCCTGAAATAAAAAAAAAATAATGTTGGTATAGTAGGAACCTTCTACGTTTAGATAAATCTTTAAAAATATATAAACTGTTTTAATCTTATCGAACGTATAACAGAAAAAAATTAGTTAGTAAATATCAACTAACGAAAACGCTGGCAGAAGTAACAAATTTCTAGATATACTATTTTTGTGTGAGTCAAGCCTCGTTTTATTTTATTTTTTCTCCACTACGCTACATTAAAATTATATACATTCATAATCCACGAAGCAGGCGAGAAGGCATTCACAGTGAAACGACATACAAATAGAATCAAATAAGTAATTAGTTAAAACTACAATTACAGAACACAAAAATTTTCAATAAAAGTTCATGGGAAATCACTAGAGTTTAAGCAGTCGGTATTATGGAAATGTTTTTGATTGCTTAAAATATTCAACATATTCTCAAAAGATTGGTTTGACCTTTTACATTACATAAATTTAAGCCATAATGTTTAAACAATATTACTGGAAGTACCTTATATTTTAAGTGAAAAATGTTTGTATTCTAGTAAAGCTTCGCAAAAGTATTTTTAAATCTTATAGCCTAAATTTATTAAAAAACAAATAAACATAGGTATATCACCTCGATATTGGTTTTGCATCTGTTTTCAAATATTTCCTTCCACTTGGTTTATATTCAAAGTCGTTATCACGGAAATGAAGAACAAATATAATCATTTGTAGGTATGAACTTCACTGCCTCAAATCTTCTCCTTTCAACATTTGCAGGAATCCTAAAAGTCATGTCTTCGTATAACTGTTTAAATGAAAAATATTACCTAAATACTTAGGTAGTTTGACAGAAAAACAAAATGTGATTTAATTTTTAACACAATATATGAAACTTACATAATTATAAGTCGTTGCAATAAGTCAAAACAATCCTTTATGCATTATTAAAGAATTTATACAGTCGATAAAATACTAAATTCTACGCCCCTGAACTATGTTTATAACCTTAAATATAACTTACCGATAAAATGATAAATCGGGATTTAAATAATCCAGTTTGCGGCATACCACACATTGTTGAACCATATTTGTCTATTCAATCAATTTAAACCAATAAATCAATATGAAAAAGAAAATTTTAATCTAGCACGATATAAAACACATTAGTAAACAAGTACCATT
This sequence comes from Crepidodera aurea, assembly GCA_949320105.2. Lineage (NCBI taxonomy): Eukaryota > Metazoa > Arthropoda > Insecta > Coleoptera > Chrysomelidae > Crepidodera > Crepidodera aurea. Next base: position 5,758,005 of record OX439473.1, on the reverse strand, counting down.
CTAATGGTTTCACTCCATTCATAAATAACAATGTTTGATAGCGCTTCGTTGCCGCTTCTATCAAATTTTCGCAGAAATGGTTGAAACTTAAATCATGGTAAAGTATCTTTGTCAATATTTATCTAGCAATATAATTTGTTGTGTTATTAGTTTCGAAAATTAGTGTTAACGTAGATGTAAAATTATTTTAGCGAAACAAAATATCTCATTTTCCAAGATAATGTTTAAATAGATTTAGGATTTTGGTAATGACGGAAAAAAATATGATAACTTTGACAACATTGAAACTGATAATATAAATTCAATAACACAGCGTTTAGACTGTTACGTGTTGTTGTCCCCAGCCGAAACGTCAACAAACTCGATCTTATTGTTCTAAATCTATGATTAATACCTTTCAATGGCATATTTACTCCATTAATTCAAGCTATTTTATCAAACTATAATTGTTCCTAAGTTTTGGAAAGATCAAACGGTCCTGCAGGTATGATTTGACCAGCAACGGCGGCTCCAGGGGGAGGTCAGGTCACCCCCCCCCCCCTCCAAAGTCTGGCAATGAGAGGATATTTCTCAACAAACCCAAAATATTAAACTTTTATACATATAACCCTAACGTTATAAGAAACGATTGCCAATATCAAAATTACCGAAAAAAATGCTTGGGCCTTTTTTGAGAGAGAAGTGAGTTTTTAGGGTATAAATGGAACTACAATCTTCAAAAAAAATTCAAAAAAATTAAAATTTGGTTTACGCAGAATGAATGTTGAATAAGAAACGATTGGCAATGTCAAAATTACCGAAAAAAAAAGTTTGGGCCATTTTTGAGAGAAAAAGTGAGTTTTTAGGGTATAAATGGACCTAGAATCTACAAAAAAAATTCAAAAAAATTAAAATTTGGTTTACGCAGAATGAATGTTGTATAAGAAACGATTGGCAATGTCAAAATTGCCGAAAAAAAATGTTTGAGCCATTTTTGAGAGAAGAAGTGAGTTTTAAGGGTATAAATGGACCTAGAATCTACAAAAAAAAGTCAAAAGAATTAGAATTTGGTTTACGCAGAATCAATTTTGTATAAGAAACAATTGGCAATGTCAAAAATACCAAAAAAATGTTTGGGTCATTTTTGAGAGAAAAAGTGAGTTTTTTAGGGTATAAGTGGACCTAGAATCTACAAAAAAAATTCAAAAAAATTAAAATTTGGTTTAGGCAGAATGAATTTTGTATAAGAAACGGTTGCCAATATCAAAACTACCGAAAAAAATGTTTGGGCCACTTTTTAAGGGAAAAAGTGAGTTTTTTATGGTATAATTGGGTGTTTAACTAATTTTCAGATTCTATTTAAAACCTTATAAATAACAAGTACTATATAAATAATTAACAACACAATATGTTTTTTTAATTTTAGTTGCATACATAATTTTTACCAGCAATTTGTTAATTTTTATAATGTGCCTTTTGAATATTGCGCAATTGTTGAAATTACGTCACTGGTTGCGTAACTGAAGTTAGATATAAGCCGAATCGAAAATTCAACGAATTCACTCGACATCAAAGTTAAAGTTGTTAAATGTCACTGTCAATAATGTCATTTCTTTGATTTTTGTTGAAGCGTGGGTTTTTGATTTTGCATTTATTTTTGATTTATTAATATTTTTTAGTTAGTATATAGTATTTTCTTTGTTTCTAAGTTAGTGTATTTGTGTTTTCCCGACTTTAAAATCATTATTCTATATTCTTCTTCTTCTTCGTCTTCGTTTTTCGAAACTAGTGATGGTCTTGGTCTGTTATGTTTCTTCTTTTTTAATCGTTTACCGTAAAGCAAATCAATACCGTACCAGTGACGTATCTGTATTAAAAGTTGCATAAAATCTCAAATCTTTTCTTATTAGTTTTTATCTATTTTAAGCAAAAAAACATAAAAAAAACATGCAATTATGTAGAAAGTAATTAAGTATGAGTAATTAGAAATAGAAAACAAATGAGGTTAGATTTGGAGTTAAACACCTAATTGGACCTAGAATCTACAAAAAAATTCAAATTTGGTTTACGCAGAATGAATTTTGTATAAGAAACCCACAGCGGCTCCAAGGGGGGGACAGTAGGGGCAATTGCCCCCTCCCCAACGTCCGTCAAGGCGAGGATATTTCTCAACAAATATTAAACTTTTATATATAATATATAACCCTAAAAGCCGATGATGTCCCCCCCCCCAAATCTCTGGACCGGAGCCGCCCTTGATGACCAGAAATATAGTAAAGCCATAAATCATCAAGCCCTTGAGTTATCAGCCTACGCAGAGACGTACCTACTCTAGCCAATACGTTCTGTTCTATAGGTATAATGATCATACGATATTTTAATCCAGACCTGGAAATCTTTTAAGAAACATAATATTTACTATATTTCTGGTTATATTATACATCAATTTTAGTTACGCATTGTATTTTAGGCAACAAGGTATATTGACAATCAGACGTAGTTTCCAAATAACAATAGGTATTCCTAAAATATATATTTTTTTCAGATCATAGCGGAAAATACTGGCACGCCGACAGTGAATGTGTGACTGTTGAGTCTGATACCCCTGAAGGTTTTTATCTTGAACTTAGAGAGCCCACCCGTCTCTGCATAAAAACTGCCACTGGAAATTATTTGGCATCAAACAAAAACGGCGGTTTCCGCATAGGTGACAGCAATATAGAAAGCGCCACCCAGTGGGAATATTAAAAATATGGTCCTCATGCAATATTTATATTATTTTTTTATAGATGTTAGATTGAAATTTTAATAAAAGTTTGTTTATTGAAATTTCAATAATTGTGTCTATTGTTATATTTTTAATTTTATTTTTGAATTTTCGTGCACGTTATTTTATACAGTTCTATTTATTTAAAGTAGATGTTAGTTTTATTATATATATGTATTTACAAATAAGTATTCAATGTGATGTATCGAAATTACTTTTTAAGTAAGGAATATCCCAGAGTAACACTAGCCAAAAAAGTTGTAACTGCCAAAAAGCCATGGCCTTCAATTTCTTACATTATACTAACCACTGTATGTATATAATTCTAATTTTTTTTTGTGGAATACACACCGATTCACATGACGTCCTCGTACCAAAATTAATATACCTAGATGATGAATTATATTTGTTAAATGTACATTTAGTCTCACCGATGTATATATGTATGGTGTGTATCCTACATATAATTTATAATCAATGTTTCCATCCTGCATATACAAACATTTTTCCACATAATAAAAACGTTTTTTATGCATCCAAAGCAATATTTTATTACTTTAAATAAACTCTAAATTGGTAAACTTTTTTTGATAATAATACAGGTATTCTTAATATATATCGTTGTTACTTAGACATGTTTCGGGCGTTTATACGACCCATCTTCAGTATTTAAATACATAAAACTGAAATAGAAAAAAGTAAACCAGTAAAACAGTATTAGGTACAAGTTTTTTTTTGATATTTTGTTGTACCTAACACTGTTTTACTGGTTTCCTTTTTTCTATTTCAGTTTTATGTATTTAAAATACTGAAGATGGGTCATATAAACTCCCGAAACATGTCTAAATAAATAACCTTGTGTTCGTGGAGTCGACTTTGAGTTTTATTCTTTACTTCTTAAAATAGTTTTCAATGTGCTGTTTGGAAAAAACGCTTTGTGTAAATTGAAGGATGAAGATTTTTTTTAAATGGACGGACATTTTGTCTATTACCAGTTGATGCATTTACTATTTAAATTAGGAGCTCAAAGTTAAATATACCGATTATTTTTTACATATCCGTAGATGTTAAGGCTTTTGCAATTTTTTATAGTCCTGTTGTATTTTTATAGCTTTTTTCTAGCGGTTTACTATAAGTGCGGGTTGAGCCCTTAATAATTTTTGTATGATCAATGTATGATGTCTTTGAAATATATAATTGTATACAAGTTGTATTAGTGTCTTTATTGTTTCTCTCTAGATTTCGCCAGTAGTTGGACAGTTTTGATAATTGCAGATTTTTCTATAAAGGTTTGAAGTTAAAAAGGTTGATTAAAAAAAATTTTAAACTTTGGAAATAAATCGACAAACTTAAAAGATAAATTCTATCACGAGTGGTATTTTATTAGACTATTTCACGAACAAAGTGAAAGATAAAAAAATTTAAATTCGGCAGAATGAAAGGAAGAAATCTAATTTATAGTTGTGTTGCACACAGAACTTGATAAATTGTATCCAAATATAAGGATTTTATTTTTTTTAAATGTGGGACCTAGGAGTAACTCATATTATTGATTTTAACAAATATATTTTAATACGCGTCTGTTAAATTATTACAGAACCGAAAAAAAAACGGTAGAATTGAACATTTAATAGCCAAAATTATTTTTAAAATAATATCAACAAAATTAAAAATTAGTGAAAAGAATGCATCCAATATTCTAGAAGTCAGGCAGATTTTATTGGGAAATTTCACAAGTCATCTTTTGTTCTTTAATGAAAGAATCATATGACTTACGACAAAATATTAGTTAACAATTTTTATTGTTACGACATATTTGGGATATACGATTCAAAATATTTGAGACGACCTCGAATAGTTCCTATCATGGTTGTTAAAGATTTGCATAATCACAGGGTAGGTAAGATGTAAATAACGTTACAAACCGAGATAATAATAAGGATAACAACATGGATTCCATGGATAACAACGTATAGTCTGTCCACGTAATAAGTCAGAAAGAAAGAAACACACCGTCAAAGGTACCGCTGAGACCGAAGCGCTCGGCTTTTATTTGAAGAAAGGAGCCATGAGATTTATGACTGTATTTCTCTTTAAGGTCGCCGGCGCGGCGGCGTCACACTCAAATAGGGCGATATAGGCGGTACCTTTGACTTATTACGTGGACAGACTATAGCTGACGAACTAGATCTAATTGAAGTAAAGTTAAAGGTTTTCAAACGCTACAGAATCTAGATCAGGGGTTCCCAAACTGTGGTACGCGTACCCCTTGGTGGTACGCGAGACATTATCAGGGCCCCGATGTTTGAAATGTGTGAGTACAACTCGTCTGCGAGAATGTACCACGTGACCATCTCGAAATCGTGTCAACGTTGCCAAATTTAAATTTAGACAGTTCAACAAAAAGTAGAGCAAAACATATATTTTAGTTCACTTGAAACCTTTGTACAAGAAGAAATAGAAGAAGTGATTAGGACAGACAGCCAAATTATTGGATTCAGACCAATTATAAGCTCTTTAGATCCGTTATGGAAATATTAATTCAAAATATAAAACATTTTTCAGAAAAATTATCAAAAATTAAAATGACAATTTTTCAAAGGAAAATATTTATTTTTCACAGTTAGACGAATTTAAATTAAGAAAAAGCTTAATTTTCAATCGAAAAAATTAGTTTATACATTTTATCCATAGCTCATTTATTAATTATCTAATGGTATATTTCTACATAACTGCCTATCCTTAAAAATCAAATAACTCACTTATTTTTCATCTAAACTTCAACATATTATACATTTTCGGAAAGGGAAAGAGTTCACCTTTCAGATAGAATAAAAATATATAGGGCGTGTCGTTAAAAAAATCGACGTTATTTGCATTTTAAAAAGACCGCTTTTTTAAAACACCCTATATAAGATTTTACTAAATAAACATTTATACTGAAAAAAACTTTATATAAAAAGAAACTGTTCAGTCAAAACCGCACCTTCCTATCGTTTCTGATGAAACTTCTGGGACACCCGGTATTTCAAAAATAAAGGTACTTTATTCAAATCTCGTATACGACTGATGCGAGGGAAATAATTGGAAACAGTGGACAAATAAAAAATGTGAAGAATCATTGTATTTTTCGTAAACTTAAAATCACAATTGAAGAAAATGAAAAAAAAAACGAACTAATGATATGCATACAATTTTAGCTTTAAAAAAAATACATCCATCAACAAAAAAGCTAAGATAATAGTTTTTGTTTTAGTTTATTTTGTGGTAGGTAAAGTGGGGTACGCCATAATATATAGTAAAAATTAAGGGGTACGCCAACGGAAAAGTTTGGGAAACCCTGATCTAGATGTCGCCATCAGTTCACAATACCTACCTATACATTCGTTTCTCTTTTATTATCTCGCTTATACTCACGAGGTTGGAAGACTACCTTTATATGGACAACTTACTACAAAATCATTTATGATTATTCTTGATTATGTTAAGTAATGCCGCTTTAGTTTCCTTGGAAACTTTAGCCTTACTTTACTTTTCGGTCCTTAAGAGCAAACCGAAAATTTTAATAATCTTTTAAGCCTTTAGTTTTAGTCTGATTTTTGTGAAATTTTTAGGAAATACTAATAATTACAAGATTCCTTGATTTTTTTTAAGCCTTAGAAAAGTATTTATTATGTTAATTTTAAATGGAAAATCACAATAAGAAATATCCGCGCCACTCTGCATTAAAGCTATGAAAATTTGCTCCTATTTGTTTTAATATATATCAAGTAGTTTCCCATTTTTTCTTTGTAGCGTAGTTGGTAACAACAAGGTTGTCATCTTGGACTGTCAACAGTCAATAAAGGAAAATGACAGCAGCGGAGGCAACAAGTTGGTTATGTTGAGTGTCGAGCTGCTAGTTGTTAATTGTAGTTATTAAAAGTTCTAAAATAACAATAGAGTTTTCATTTACTTATCGTGAACAAACACACTAAAATACATTCTTAAATATCTTTGTAAAGTGCTGCCACATCGTTACATACATTTAAAGCTGTCGAGAAATATTCCATCGCCAAGTGTTCCCAGTGACGCGCATATAAATACAATTTTATATTAGAAAATCCTCATAAAATAGAAGTGAAATTTGCTTCTCACAAGAACTCCGGTTGCCACTTAAGACCTTTATATAACAATGTTTTCACCATATTAGTCAGTAGTTTTAGTCAATAGTTAGTTACAAAGTTTTTGTAATTTGTTTATATTTAATGTTTTACTTCAGTACCCTATGGGTAAGTGTATTATTACTTCAATGTAAAATTTTAATCTGAACGTATACTGTTATTACAGGCCTGATGATGGCAGATCTTCCGAAACTAATTGCCCCCGTTGTTTAAAATTAAAAATTTGTAATACTGACTTAGAGGCGTTTTATTTTATTAAAACATTGGCCACATTTGAGAAAAATGGATATTTAAATAATGTAATGTTTTCTATGCTAACTATTTATTAAGACACCCTCGTATAATTATTGCCCGCAGGTAATCGCCCCTATATAGGGAGGCTACCGAATACATCCTGTATAACAGTGGTTCTCAAACTGTGGTACATTACAACATTTTAGTGGTACACTTTTTACTGAAAAAAATTAAATGAATGTAAAATTGCGCCCTGTTCGAAATTGAACATCTACGCCCACGATGAAAAGGGGAATAAAAATAATATTAAAATAAAATAAAAATAAAAGAAACAACAAGCACGCTTATGTGTTCGGTATCCTTGAAACAAACTCTACACATAGACACAGTATGACGTAACAAAAGCCGTTACAACACTTGCTAATTAGGCACGCGGCTAGCTTTGAGCAATCACAAAAAACGTCCACAGACAGATCGTTGGAGTTGCGATTGGCTAGAAAAACCGTTAGAAATCAATTAAGAAAGATAGAAACACATAAACAGAGATCGACTTATCCAAAGCTTGATATCGGAAACTTCCAGTTCAAAACTTCAATAAAACTTTTCTCTCCTAGCGAGTAGGTCGGTGGACCTCTCCTAGTACTTCGCGGCACTCGGGCCCAGTTCAAAAATTTAGTAGAACCTTTTCTCTCCTAGAGAGTGGGTCGGTGGACCTCTCCTAGTACTTCGCGGCACTTTCGTGTCCACCATAAAACACTTGCATAATTCATAAATGCATACATTTTAATAACAAAAATTTCTTTGAGCAATTGCCCCACATTTACAACCTGTTGTTAGTTTTTAACATTGATACAAAGTGTTAAGAAAATTGTTGTTAATAGAAATTTACAAATTAAACAGTGCATTCTTTCATAATACTTCATCGTACGTTTTAAAACCAAAAGAAATTACAGTCTACATCATCATTGCCAGCTAAGTTGGAACAGAGGCATCTATAGGGTGTCGCCTAAAAAGTTTGGGTCTCCAAATATACAGGGGATTTGGAATCGCCCAAACCACGCCCTTTTAACATTTTGTTTTAATCTTTATTATTCGGAAATACATATATTTTTCAATTTTTGACTTTAACGGCTCTAGCTTTAATATTGAAATGACGACTTTTCCAAAAGCTTTGAACAATTTCGCGAGGCATTGATATAGTCGAACCCAATCCTTTATGAGAATAAAAAAAACAGCAAAGGATTACCGCCAATAGAACAAATACTGATGCATCTGGACATTTTTGGGTACTTTAATGTCGAAAACACCGTACACTGTCCATATACATAAAAATAAAATAATATATTGGCTGTTAGGATAACAACTTCTGGAGATCCTAATAGGGGTGAATGGAGTATTTACATTTTAATTTCTATAACGCATATTAGATTTGAATAAAGGTTGATACCTTCATTTTCTGATCTCTTGTGAGATTCACAAACGTTAGTAATTAAAATTTTGTCTTAAATTAATTTAACTAAACTGTGGGGCGTGAGGTTACACTCATAAAAGGCGGCAATGGAAGTGTGATTATAGTTTTTCCCTTTTCAGCAGAAACAAAATTCTCAGATGTGCCTATAGGATATTCGAGCCCGCATGAATTTTGAACCAACGGGATATTCGAGCCCGCAGGAATTTTGAGCCAATGGGATATTCGAGCCCGGAGGAATTTTCAGCCAGTAGGATATTCAAGCCCGCAGGAATTTTGAACCAACGGGATATTCGAGCCCGGAGGAATTTTGCCAGTAGGACATTCGCCCGCAGGAATTTTGAACCAGTGGGATATTCGAGCCCGCAGGAATTTTCAGCCAGTAAGATATTCGAGCCCGCAGGAATTTTGAACCAATGGGATATTCGAGCCCGGAGGAATTTTCAGCCAGTAGGATGTTCGAGCCCGCAGGAATTTTGAACCAATGGGATATTCGAGCCCGCAGGAATTTTCAGCCAGGAGGATATTCGAGCCCGCAGGGATTTTGAATCAACGGGATATTCGAGCCCGGAGGAATTTTCAGCAAGTAGGATATTCGAGCCCGGAGGAATTTTCAGTCAGTAGGATATTCGAGCTCACAGGAATTTTGAACCAACGGGATATTCGAGTCCGGAGGAATTTTCAGCCAGTAGGATATTCGAGCTCGCAGGAATTTTGAACCAATGGGATATTCAAGCCCGCAGGAATTTTCAGCCAGTAGGATATACGAGCCCGCAGGAATTTTGAACCAATGGGATATTCGAGCCCGCAGGAATTTTCAGCCAGTAGGATATTCGAGCCCGCAGGAATTTTGAACCAATGGGATATTCGAGCCCGCAGGAATTTTCAGCCAGTAGGATATTCGAGCCCGCAGGAATTTTGAACCAATGGGATATTCGAGCCCGCAGGAATTTTCAGCCAGGAGGATATTCGAGCCCGCAGGGATTTTGAACCAATGGGATATTCGAGCCCGGAGGAATTTTCAGCCAGTAGAATATTCGAGCCCGCAGGAATTTTGAACCAACGGGATACTCGAGCCCGGAGGAATTTTGCCAGTAGGATATTCGAGCTCGCAGGAATTTTGAACCAATGGGATATTCGAGCCCGCAGGAATTTTCAGCCAGGAGGATATTCGAGCCCGCAGGGATTTTGAACCAACGGGATATTCGAGCCCGGAGGAATTTTCAGCCAGTAGGATATTCGAGCCCGGAGGAATTTTCAGTCAGTAGGATATTCGAGCCCGCAGGAATTTTGAACCAACGGGATATTCGAGTCCGGAGGAATTTTCAGCCAGTAGGATATTCGAGCTCGCAGGAATTTTGAACCAATGGGATATTCAAGCCCGCAGGATTTTTCAGCCAGTAGGATATACGAGCCCGCAGGAATTTTGAACCAATGGGATATTCGAGCCCGCAGGAATTTTCAGCCAGTAGGATATTCGAGCCCGCAGGAATTTTGAACCAATGGGATATTCGAGCCCGCAGGAATTTTCAGCCAGTAGGATATTCGAGCCCGCAGGAATTTTGAACCAATGGGATATTCGAGCCCGCAGGAATTTTCAGCCAGGAGGATATTCGAGCCCGCAGGGATTTTGAACCAACGGGATATTCGAGCCCGGAGGAATTTTCAGCCAGTAGAATATTCGAGCCCGCAGGAATTTTGAACCAACGGGATACTCGAGCCCGGAGGAATTTTGCCAGTAGGATATTCGAGCTCGCAGGAATTTTGAACCAATGGGATATTCGAGCCCGCAGGAATTTTCAGCCAGGAGGATATTCGAGCCCGCAGGGATTTTGAACCAACGGGATATTCGAGCCCGGAGGAATTTTCAGCCAGTAGGATATTCGAGCCCGGAGGAATTTTCAGTCAGTAGGATATTCGAGCCCGCAGGAATTTTGAACCAACGGGATATTCGAGTCCGGAGGAATTTTCAGCCAGTAGGATATTCGAGCCCGCAGGAATTTTGAACCAACGGGATATTCGAGTCCGGAGGAATTTTCAGCCAGTAGGATATACGAGCCCGCAGGAATTTTGAACCAATGGGATATTCGAGCCCGCAGGAATTTTCAGCCAGTAGGATATTCGAGCCCGCAGGAATTTTGAACCAATGGGATATTCGAGCCCGCAGGAATTTTCAGCCAGTAGGATATTCGAGCCCGCAGGAATTTTGAACCAATGGGATATTCGAGCCCGCAGGAATTTTCAGCCAGGAGGATATTCGAGCCCGCAGGGATTTTGAACCAACGGGATATTCGAGCCCGGAGGAATTTTCAGCCAGTAGAATATTCGAGCCCGCAGGAATTTTGAACCAACGGGATACTCGAGCCCGGAGGAATTTTGCCAGTAGGATATTCGAGCTCGCAGGAATTTTGAACCAATGGGATATTCGAGCCCGCAGGAATTTTCAACCAGTAGGATATTCGAGTCCGCAGGAATTTTGAACCAATGGGATATTCGAGCCCGGAGGAATTTTCAGCCAGTAGGATATTCGAGCTCGCAGGAATTTTGAACCCACGGGATATTCGAGTCCGGAGGAATATTCAGCCAGCATGATATTCAAGCCCGCTTTGGTCGACCCTGCTTAAGGGAAAAGGGTCGGAGAATAGAGGCAAAATTTATAATTGCCCTAATTCGTAGTATATATTCACAGTTAACCTTTATCAAAACGGGTGGCCGAGCGATTAGTCGCTTCGATTACATTTTAGCGAATGCATGTTTCTATTTTATCAACTCGAGAAATATTCTCTCGCTCCTGAGCTATATATTAAACAACACTCGACATCCACTTTAAAGAAATTTTCAGATGGTCGGACTATGGCAATTACGTAAACTATAACCTGTCGGCACATCTGAGAATTTTGTTTCTGCAATTGAAAAGGGAAAAAACCACACTTCCATTGTCGCCTCTTATGAGTGTAACCTCGCACAGTTTAGTTAAATTAATTTAAGACAAAATTTTAATTAGTAACGTTTGTGAATCTCACAAGAGATCAGAAAATGAAGCTATCAACCTAATATGCGTTATAGAAATTAAAATGTAAATTTACATTAAATTCATAATAAAGAATTTTACTTGTTATTGAACCTTTGCACAGTGGTCCTAATAGCCAATATATGGACAGTGTATGGTGTTTTCGACATTAAAGTACTCAAAGATGTCCAGATGCATCAGCATTTGTTCTATTGCTGTTTTTTTATTCTCATAAAGGATTGGGTTCGACTATACATACATTTTGTTTCATATTTATGTGGTACAAAATTTGATGTTTCATATTTATGTGGTACAAAATTTGAAAAGTTTGAGAACCGCTGCTGTATAGTGTTTAGTGATTTCTCAAACCTCGTAGCGGTTAAAATTTATGGAGAGTCTGAAACACAGGTGCTCTCGAAAATGGATCATGTAAAATTTAATGACCTTCACCACGAACCACGCACTTTATACTCTTCTCTTATATTATATAGGGTCATGCAGATAGTTAGTTTTGAAAAAGAAAAGTTATTTGTTCACCGAATTTTATGATTTTAATTATTTACAAACAAAATTATAGTTTTATACACTTATCGAAAAAAGGATAAGATGGATAACATTAATAAGCTCTTCTAGCATTGCTATAGACCGAACAAAATCGTCATTCGCTATGTGTACCTACTTTAAATGCAATATCATTTTAAACTTCAAAATTTTCATATTTTGGACCCCACTTTGAAGGCGTTCCCGAAGAGGTACGGAGGGACACATCAAACCCTAAGCTTACTTTTTGATGTTCTATCAAAATATGAAGTCAGAACACAAAGAATCAACATACACACAGATCGAATTCAGATACCGAACAATTTTGATAATTTGAAAAGTGTATTCTAAAACCGACGCCAAATTCAGTATTTCAGCCATAGGTACATTTAAGAAAGATGGCCAACTGTCTAAATAGCAGTTCTTCGAAGAATGTCAAATTTTTTAAAATAAAAATAAACATTCTACAATGAAAACGTACGAAAAAACACAACCAAGAGGTAGTTTCTTCAGGCAAATTCAAACTGAATAAATAACACGTTGCGTAGAACTGTCAAACATGAAATTCATGGCTATCTAGGATGCGGACGTAATATTTCCAGCTAGGTGTTACAGAATGAGCATTCTGACACTACAGTAAGAATTAAATACGTATAAAATACATAAGAGACAAGTGTTTCAGAATTTTCTTTAAATCTCAAGAGCGAGAATGTTTCTTTTCTGTTATTATAAGTGGTTTCAGAAAAGCTACATTCAGTAGTGGCCGTGGAGAAAAATTGATAAAAGTATTTTCTAATATACATATATAATAATATTAATATGGAATTTATCCCTCTTGAATCACCCTCTGTATACTTCTAATCTTTCATTTTCATCGTGCTATATCACCCACTGTGCTCCACGTCTTCGTACCTATACACCCTAACAATCCCTTGGGAAAAGTTTTAGACCAGCATCATAACTAATAAAAGAGATATATGAGGTAGCAAGCCACGTTTGTAAAAGAGAGGGCATAAAAACTGTTTGTGGGAATAAAAAACCGCTGCAGTAAAATATTCAGTTTGATTTATATTATAAAAACGTATAACTAACAAATATTTCAACCAAAAATATGTATATATTTTAATAAAGTTGTAATATTTAGAGATTTCTGTTTCAAATCATTGTATATGATAAAACGATGTATTGACAACAGCAGCTCCAAGGGGGGTGTAGTAGGGACAATTGCCCCCCCCCCCAAGTCCGGCAATGAGAGGATATTTCTCATATCAGCGTAAACCAAATTTTAATTTTTTTGAATTCTTGTTGTAGATTATCCTAAAAAACTCACTTTGTCCCTCAAAAATGGCCCAAACATTTTTTTTCGGTAATTTTGACATTGCCAATCGTTTCTTATACAAAATTCATTCTGCGTAAACCAAATTTTAATTTTTTTGAATTTTTTTTGTAGATTCTAGGTCCATTTATATCCTAAAAAACTCAATATTCCCCTCAAAAATGGCCCAAGCATTTTTTTCGGTAATTTTGGCTTTGCCAATCGCTTTTTAGACAAAATTCATTCTACGTAAGAAAATTTTAATTTTTTTGAATTTTTTTTTGTAGATTCTAGGTCCATTTATACCCTAAAAAACTCACTTTTTCTCTAAAAAATGGCCCAAACATTTTTTTTTGGTAATTTTGACATTGCCAATCGTGTCTTATACAACATTCATTCTGAGTAAATCAAATTTTAATTTTTTTGAATTTTGTTTGTAGATTCTAGGTCCATTTATACCCTAAAAAACTCACTTTTTCTCTCAAAAATGGCCAAAACATTTTTTTTTCGGTAATTTTCACATTTCCAATCGTTTCTTAGACAAAATTCATCCGGCGTAATCTAAATTTTAATTTTTTTGAATTTTTTTTGTCGATTCTAGGTCCGTTTATATCCTAAAAAACTCAATTTTTCCCTCAAAAATGGCCCAAACATTTTTTTTCGGTCATTTTGACAGTGCCAGTCGTTTCTTATACAAAATTCATTCTGCGTAAACCAAATTTTATTTTTTTGAATTTTTTTTGTAGATTCTAGGTCCATTTATATCCTGAAAAACTCACTTTTTACCTCAAAAATGGCACAAACATTTTTTTTCGATAATTTTGATATTGCCAATCGTTTCTTATACAAAACAGACTCAACTCAAAATCAGCATGCCCAAACACTCCACATATCCCCAGGAATCTTTCAGTTCCGGGTCTTCTTACAGGGGTAGCGAGAAGCGCTTTTCGCCCTATTTCTGAGCGTCGTGTCTTGGTGTGCCTTTGTCAGTAGAGGTGATAATACCGCTCCCTGTGGTACCCCTGATTCCAGTTCTCCATATGCAGAGAGGACGTGTCCCATCTTGATACGGAAGCTCCTTCCACCAAGGTACGATAGCAGCAATCTTACCATTTCTCTGGAATATCCCATATCGCACATCTTATATATTAATCCCTCATGCCAAACTCTGTCGAATGCCTTGCTTACGTCAAGAAATACAACTCCTGTTGATTGATTTTGGTTGAACCCTTGGGTTATAACTTCCACCAGTCTAAGGACTTGATGGGATGATTTCTAGTCATTGTGTTTCATCTGTAAGTCTTCTCAAGATTACCCTTTCTGCAAACTCAAAATATTAACCTTTTATATTTATATAACCCTAACAGCCGACGACGTTGACCCCCCCACCCCCCAAATCTCAGGGCTGGAGCCGCCCTTGTGTATGGAACCGCGAATGAAAACTTACACAGGCATCTTTTGTTGTGCGTTGGAAACTGCTAGAGGTACAAACTTTTGGAAATATTTCGGAATTGCTCATTATGTATAATCTATACAGATTGAATATAAACACATCCCCAACAAGTCATTCATAAGTTTCAAATATTCCGTGCCCAAGGATGAAGTGAGATAGATATATAAAAGTCCAGAACATGGCAACGAATTTATGCTTCGATGCATGGGCGTACCGTTACAGAGGGAAATGGGATGTGACACAATATATTTATTTTTTAACGATTTTAATTTTACCGGTTACATAGGAAATTTAAAATACTAATGAAAATATATTTATTTAATCAAATTAATCGTAAAAAAATTTAGGATCAGTTATTTCGCTAGTCCGCTCTGAACACCTAGTGTTCGTCAATGCAGGATCAAGGGAAAATTCATCATTTCCTTGCAAATGTGTCGATGTTGTTTTTATCAGGCTGTTCGACTGATGAATTATTAGTTGTATCATCCTGAAATAAAAAAAAATAATGTTGGTATAGTAGGAACCTTCTACGTTTAGATAAATCCTGAAAAATATATAAACTGTTTTAATCTTATCGAACCTATAACAGAAAAAAAATTAGTTAGTAAATATCAACTAACGAAAACGTAGGCAGAAGTAACAAATTTCTACATCTACTATTTTTTTGTGAGGCAAGACTCGTTTTATTTTATTTTTTCTCCACTACGCTACATTAAAATTATATACATTCATAATCCACGAAGCAGGCGAGAAGGCATTCACAGTGAAACGACATACAAATCGAATCAAATAAGTAATTAGTTAAAACTACAATTACAGAACACAAAAATGTTCAATAAAAGTTAAGATTCATGGGAAATCACTAGAGTTTAAGCAGTCGGTATTATGGAAATGTTTTTGATTGCTTAAAATATTCAACATATTCTCAAAAGATTGGTTTGACCTTTTACTTTACATAAATTTAAGCCATAATCTTTAAACAATATTACTGGAAGTACCTTATATTTTAAGTGAAAAATGTTTGTATTCTAGTAAAGCTTCGCAAAAGTATTTTTAAATCTTATAGCCTAAATTTATTAAAAAACAAATAAACGTAGGTATATTACCTCGATATTGGTTTTGCATCTGTTTTCAAATATTTCCTTCCACTTGGTTTATATTCAAAGTCGTTATCACGGAAATGAAGAACAAATATAATCATTTGTAGGTATGAACTTCACTGCCTCAAATCTTCTCCTTTCAACATTTGCAGGAATCCTAAAAGTCATGTCTTCGTATAACTGTTTAAATGAAAAATATTACCTAAATACTTAGGTAGTTTGACAGAAAAACAAAATGTGATTTAATTTTTAACACAATATATGAAACTTACATAATTATAAGTCGTTGCAATAAGTTAAAACAATCCTTTATGCATTATTAAAGAATTTATACAGTCGATAAAATACTAAATTCTACGCCCCTGAACTATGTTTATAACCTTAAATATAACTTACCGATGAAATGATAAATCGGGATTTAAATAATCCAGTTTGCGGCATACCACACATGAACCATATTTGTCTATTCAATCAATTTAAACCAATATGAAAAAGAAAATTTTAATCTAGCACGATATAAAACACATTAGTAAACAAACACCAATGTACTGAACATGGCCGACACAAATATACTAGTACCATTCTAATGGTTTCGCTTCATTCATAAATAACAATGTTTGATAGCGCTTCG
The DNA here is from genome assembly GCA_949320105.2 of Crepidodera aurea. Lineage (NCBI taxonomy): Eukaryota > Metazoa > Arthropoda > Insecta > Coleoptera > Chrysomelidae > Crepidodera > Crepidodera aurea. The sequence continues at coordinate 5,741,345 of OX439473.1, read as the reverse complement.
TTGCCGCTTCTATCAAATTTTCGCAGAAATGGTTGAAACTTAAATCATGGTAAAGTATCTTTGTCAATATTTATCTAGCAATATAATTTGTTGTGTTATTAGTTTCGAAAATTAGTGTTAACGTAGATGTACAATTATTTTAGCGAAACAAAATATCTCATTTTCCAAGATAATGTTTAAATAGATTTAGGATTTTGGTAATGACGGAAAAAAATATGATAACTTTGACAACATTGAAACTGATAATATAAATTCAATAACACAGCGTTTAGACTGTTACGTGTTGTTGTCCCCAGCCGAAACGTCAACAAACTCGATCTTATTGTTCTAAATCTATGAATATAAATAAACACATGCCTAAGTTGTCCAACTGTATTTTCACAATTTTATATAGATAACTTAAGATCAGTGTTTCTTCATGTACGATTTGCACAATAATTTTTTTCAGTGTACCATCGAACGAAATTTTATACTTCATTGCATATTGTATAATAAAAAGCCATGTAGCAGTCTAGTATATCACCGAAAAACGGAAGTAGACTTCCGCAAGGGATCCGATTTCTGTGCGAAGTGGCAGAACAAAACAGAAATAGCTGCAGCTACGAGATCGCTCGGCCTAACGCGATAGCCGCGATTACTTTTACTTCTTGTTGCGCTTCGCGAAAGCCGCATTCATAACGTAGAATAGCTACGAAACGGCGCTCTTCTTATGTCCTTATTAAAATCGTCGTTTGTTTTTCAAAAGCGCGTTTTCTGAACATTTTGAATAATTCGCGTTTTTTATGAAATTAGGAAATTACTTAAAGCTTGAAGATACAAAGGGGATTTTTTAGTGAAAAAATGACAATAGTGAATCAGTGCGTTTCTTATCTTAGTTGTTATTGGAATTTATCAGTACCTAAAACTATAAAGATGGTTTTGATGTGAATTTACCGATAACTTTTCACTAGTACAGAAGGTAAAATTAAATATTACAGATAATTAAAATTGGGACAAATGGATAGATTTAATCAAATTCAACACTTGTTGTTCAAAGTAAAATTCCGAACGTTCGAAAAGAGTTCATGTCGCCTTTTCAAACGTTTTGCATAGACGTGCAATTTCTTTTTTTGTTTATAAACATATTAAATATTTAATTCAGAGATTATTACCCATTTTTTTTGAAAGCAATTTCATCTTTATAACGCAAATGTGCAAACGGGCAGTAAAAATATTTTCTGTAAAATTTAGTATAGAATAATTATACAGGGTGTAATTGAAATGTGCACAAATATTTAAACTGTGTAAACTTGGAGGTGCAATAACAAGCTTATGAAAATTATTATCTTTTTTAATTCCTGAATGAGTTTCATTAGGAAAATTCTGTTTTTGAACGATCAATTCCGAGCCTTTTATTTCATTTCTCAGAATCTCGAGTATCTAAACTGCCTGTTAGTGGCTTCTAAGTTATAGACCAGTGCAGATAGCTTTGAAAATGGTAAAAAGTGAAATAAAATAATAGTAGGATGAAACCCATTGGAAAAGGAAGAGAATATAACAGTGGAAGAGGAGGAGTTTTTAAGGGTAGAAAACTGTTTATCTCGATTTCCGGCAAAACTACAAGTCCTATGGAAAAAAGTTAAATAGCAAAGTTGTAGGTAATAAAAAGATCTACAACTTTGGTATTTACACTTTTTTCACATAACCTCAAAATTTATGTGAAAAATTCAAATAACCAAGTTTTTGGTTTTTTATTATCTTTTACAAAAAAATTTTTTTTTTCACGAAATTTGGTGTAAACTTACCTTTTTATGTCTCAAACACTCTGTAATTTTTTTGTTTTAAAATATTTATTTTTTTAACCTTATTTTGACTTAATATCGAAAAAGCAGTCTAATTTTCAATCGAAAATTCTCACGTCAAAATATCTGCTTTTTAAAAAAACTCGATGGGCTTTTTGTTCGTTGAAATCTCTACTTTTTGATGGTGTAAAAAAAATATACATTACTATGGTAAATCTTCTCAAAAAATGGAAATAAGAAACGAAGAAAACTCCGAATTTCTTTTTTTTTAAATCATCATGTACAATTTTGAGCTATTTATTTAAATTTATACTTTAATTATTCTTTTGTTTATCAATGTAACACGGAATCTTTTTCGAGTAATTAAAGTATAAATTTAAATAAATAGCTCAAAATTGTACAGGGTTATTCACTATAAATTACCCACCCCTAATTACCGTTATTAATGCCTATAGAAAAAAAAGTTTTAAATAAAAGTTGTATGGTTATAACTTTTTTTTGTTAAAATGTACAGTAGTGTGCAGATTTCAGGGGATACAAAAAAATAATATATTTTTTAAATAGGATACCCTGCCTATTTTTACATTTTTATAATCCTCTCGACGAGCTGATTTCAACAATGTATCACACTTGATGTCTAATCTGGATAATAAAGGCTCTACAGCCACCTAAAAAACACATTTTTTGGATATTGGAAATCCCATCTGATTTTTAATCACCGTGTATACAATATTTTTTAGTGCCACAGTATAGAATTTGAAAAGTTAGGATAGAGACATGTAAACCGTTTTTCTCGATTTTCAACCGTTTGGCTACTACAGCTACTTTAACTCAAAAAATGTGATTTTTCAGGTGGCTGTAGATCCTTTATTATCCAGATTAGACATCAAGTGTGATACATCGTTGAAATCAGCTCATCGAGAGGATTATAAAAATGTAAAAATATATAGGGTATCCCATTTAAAAAATATATTATTTTTTTGTATCCCCTGAAATCTGCACGCCACTGTACATTTAATAGAATTTTAACAAAAAACAGTTATAACCATATAACTTTTATTTGAAACTTTTTTTTCTATAGGCAATAATAACGATAATAAGGGGTGGGTAATTTATAATGAATAACCCTGTACATGATTTAAAAAAAAGAAATTCGGAGTTTTCTTCGTTTCTTATTTGCATTTTTTGAGAACATTTACCACAGTAATGTATATTTTTTTTACACCATCAAAAAGTAGAGATTTCAACGAACAAAAAGCCACCGAGTTTTTAAAAAAAAGTAGATATTTTGACGTGAGAATTTTCGATTGAAAATTAGACTGCTTTTCCGATATTAAGCCAAAATAAGGTTAAAAAAATAAATATTTTAAAACAAAAATGTGTTTGGGACATAAAAAGGTAAGTTTACACCAAATTTCGTGAAAAAAAAAATTTTTTTGTAAAAGATAAAAATAAAGAACCAAAAACTTATTATTTTATTTGAATTTTTCATATAAATTTTGAGGTTATGTGAAAAAAGTGGAAATATAAAAGTTGCAGATCTTTTTATTACCTACAACTTTGCTATTTAACTTTTTTCCATAGGACTTGTAGTTTTGCCAGAAATAGAGATAAACAGTTTTCTACCCTTAAAAACTCCCCCTCTTCCACTTCTCGACCCCAGAGCGCCTGTAAATTATTTTTCCTATCATTTTTGTCATATTCTCTTCCTTTTCCAATGAGTTTCATCCTACTATTATTTTATTTGGTTTCAAAAATTATCTGCACTGGTCTATTAAAGAAATATCAATTTTTAAATGGTTCGCTCCTTGAAGACACAATCTAAATCATTTAAATGGCATAAAATTACATATTCTGCGAAGGTTTCAAAAATTTTTGCTCTACCATACATCTGTTTCCGAAATGGTTTTAACTATTTACTTAATTTTCGCGAATTTATACATACAGGGTGTCCCATGTCCCTGTTACAAGAATACTTGATGCCGTAGAACAAATACTGAAAACGATTGAAAATAGACCCGAAGTAAGAACAAGAGCAATCCAAATTTGAACATAAACCACCATGTACTAGATTGTCTGTTTTGTTTATTTGTTTTCCTGTATCAGTCATAGAAACCATAATCTAAATAGTTTCCGTTATAAATTTCTAAAAATATGCATACACGTCATCCTCGATTTAATCATAATCAACTATTTTCAAAATAGATATGCAATTTTCTTCCTATTCGTAAAAACTGCGTCTAAAGATTTATCAAAAAAATAAAGAAACGAATTTGGAACAATAGGAATATTAGATTCAACTGCCCAGACCGGTTTTTTTATTAAGACATTAGAAAAACCAATTGAAAGATAAACTACGCTATTGTGCTACCATCTATCAACATGAAAATAAACTGGAGAAATAGAAATGATTGATGTTGAAAAGCATATTGGCATGGAAAAGTAAACGTGATTTTGACGAGGAGTTGTGACAAAGAATTATAAAAATTGTATAAATAACCAATGATATTGAAAGTGATAAAAGCTCATAGGATAAAGTAGATGGGATATAGAAAATAGGAAGGTTTACCGATGGGTTGAGGCGGAAAATGCGTCAGAATATACGAAAACACTGCCCTTTTTTTGGAGTGATAAATTAACTCCAATGTTAAAACGTCATATACTTGGAATTGATTTTGTCACTTTGACATTGATAAAAAAGGTGCATCCTTTTTTATCGCGATAAAAACTTCTCTTCCTCAATATCTAGTAAGCGGACGTCACTTTATTTGTCAACTTTAGTTATAATTTCATAGCAATTAAGTGTAAGAGTTGGCAAAACTGCAAAAAAATATCAATGAGTAGTCCGTCACATTTTTGAATTTTAATACATTGTTAGTGATTATTATCACGAAAATCTTGTTAGTAATTTAAAAGAAAATGAAAATACGACATATATAGAGACCCGAGAAGAAAATATTAAAATAATTACACCAATCCAACCAACTTATAATAATTGTATTTTTAATAACTGTTCCTTTAATTAATTGTTCTGCTAAATTATTAATTGTACAACAAAAATAAAGTTTCTGTTTTTTATTCTTATATTCTGTCGTTAATTTATCTTATCAAAAAACACGCGAACTTTTCTTTTATGGATAAATTTCTTTTTATCTCAACATTTTTCCATCAGTAATTTTACTCTAAAAACTCACATTTGATAAAATTACTGATTGGCAAAATGTTTCGATACAAAGAGAAATTTATCCGATAACAAAAAAAGCTCTTGTGTTTTTACTGTTGATAAAAATAGTTCTGTAGTAAGAGGTATACTGAAGTTAAGTAAAAAAAATAATCTGGCTAATCTGTGAGTATGGAAAATATGTCTAGCAGGTGAAAAACTGAAAAATTTTCATCAAAAAAATTTCGTTCATTTTCGCGGTCATGAAAATGTATCAGATGATGGCCTATTTTATGATAAATGCTTAAAAAATCTAGATGTATTTTTTAATGCTGAACAACTTTTCTAAATAACATTTCCCGAGATTTTTCAAAATAAAGATACTTTACTCCAGTCGCAAAATCAATTTTTTGAAGGCTCCTCGTAGATTACGAGTGTTTTACTATATTTTGTTGGTGTAATAACTTTTTGTCGAAAAATCCTTAATGAAAAAGTTTCCCATATGGTGCGTACTTTGGGGATGACACTGTATACAGGATATAATGAAAAATTAATATTTATTAACGGGGTGTGTAATTAATATATTCATATTCAAAGAGAAAGTATACTTACATTATTTTTTAAAAGATAAAATATTACCATTAACAATAATTATGTACTTATACTTTCGATTATTTATTACTTAAATCACGAACATCTATGATACAATTTAAAAGATTCTTCAGTGGCATAGAAAATATGGTAAGATCAATGATGGTCATTTAATTTTAGAAAAGTTTTTAATAAGGATTTATTAGTAGTAATTAGTTAATAGCGGAATGAGTGTAATCATGTTTTTTATTAATATAATAAAATTATTAAAATTAAACGTTTTTAATAATAATGCTTCATTTGTCACGCGTAAAAACTTTATTAGGTACTTTCCCTCTATCTACTCCCTATATAAGATGTGTAATGAGAAAGTAATAAAAAAGTTGACCTCAATTTGAAATGTATAAAAGTTAAAAGTAGAAATAATGTCAAGGGATATTCACTAAAAAATAATCCACCCAGTTTAATAAAGCAGAAAAAGAGAGAGATTACATTTTTCCCTAGGGGTGGCAAACAAAGTAATGTAAATAAAAGGCTTTTTGACTTCGTCACTTTGGCCCTCTTATCCAATAGGTCAAATTTCAAAACACACGAAAGATCAATATCTGGATCAAATAAAAAAAAACTTCGCAAATGCGCTGTCTATTTGATTGATTCACTCTGTTATAATGTTTATAACAGTTGCATGAATATATATGTTTTGATACTTGATTTCATGGTAGTTGAATTGTATATATTAGACGAAATTGGCTTTCTAATGACTAACAAAATTATTTTTAATATAAATTAAAAAGCAACTATTACTCAAGAATAATAACTTTACTTTTCTCTATAATTTTGTTGTTAATAAATTTCTAATACAGCGTAGAAAAAATAATTTAACTGTTTTAAGCGATTCCAATAAAACAGAAATTAAAAATTTTAAATACTTTAAGAATAATTTTGTTTGACAACCCTTTATCGCCCTGATGAAGTACCCCTATTCTGATGAAATCGTAGCAACCTTTGGATGTTAGTTAATCTTTTGTCACTGGATTAACTCACTTAAACACTCAACTTTCGTTCATTAAACATCAGTTACATACAATCACTTACATCAAGTGCGCCTTGTATTTAAATCTACACACCTCAATATTTGAATGATTCAAAAAATAACCTTTCCAAATACCACTCGTCCTCTTAAATTTTATAGATAAAATTTGGAGCACTCGTGATATTACCTTTGAATAATTATGTAGTAATAACCATTATATGCCAAACACAACCACAAAGACGAATTTGACCGTATAATCTAATTATTCTATGGATGTTTGGTCAAGGAGGTTTACGAATTATGGGAGAATTATAAATACCGGAGTATTTAGATACAGATAACTTCCTGATATCGATAACTTCCTGACCTTCCAAAATTTTACTGAAATTACTTTTTAATATAAAAGCGCATTAATTCAGAACGGCTGCAGCTATTTAAATTATTTAATTATCTACTTATTTATATATTATTTTAATTATTATTAAGAAGGCCTTTTTATATTTTTAACTTTTATTCAAAACAAATATCAGGGTATTTGGTGAGTTCATAAAATATCTGACATTTTTAAAATTAAAAACATTGACAACCTCTTTTTTTCTAACTACTGTCAAACAAAAAACTCCTTATTGCACTATAAAAAAACTATAATTTAGTGGTAAGCAGTCAATATATCTACATCAATTATTAAACAGTTACGAAACTATCCACTTATATTAAAGTATATATATTTTTCGAGCATGAATTTTATTCCCAAGTATAGTAATTTATCAAATTAAAACCGTCTCGTATTTGCTGATAGGCACTTTGTTCCTAATATCTAAACTAATATTACAAACACCCACACTACTTTTGATAAGTGGATCTAAATTGTTATGAACTTTAATGGAAATCGCAGCTGCATTATCCAATATTCTAATAAAACAGTAATAAATAATAATAATAATAATAATATATGCCCTGCAATTCACTCCCTTAAGAGTGAACCCCAGAAGCACTGAAGCAATAGTCATTGTTTTAATTAAATCAATTCAATAGAACGAGTTTTAAAAGATGTAGAAGATTTTTCACCTGGTGACCTGGCGAGTAGAAACATTCCTTTAACTTTTTACTAAGCAATTGGATTTTTTTTAAACAATGAATTAGAAAAGGCCTACTTTAGAACCTCTATCAAGCTATAAAAATGGCATATTACCTACTGACTGATTGTGAATATATATTTCTCTTAGTATGCCAACAATTCCTCCGTAACTTATAATTTTGTTTCATTTGATGAGTTTTGAGTTATGACAATGTTTCTCCAGAAAGACCAACCCTGTATACCACATATATTTTTCCCATTAAGGCTGACGTACTTATTTAATTTAATAGAGTCACATTCCACATTCACATTAATTTATCTCTGCTCTAACTAGGGTGTGTTTATTGCTATTTTTATCTCATCCCGTTTATCAAATTTAATGTCAGAGGACGTTGCATGAAAATAGACATGTTATAATCAACACAATAAAAATATTTCCAGAAACAACCATCTGTATAATGAATAAAAACTTGTAGAATAGCGCTTTTAGTCTAAGAAGATTTTCGCTATCCTCTTTGTCTTGCATGACAGACGTCAAATTGTATGAATTGCTAACTGCTAACATGGTATTCTCGTGCCTTCCGGTGTTCCCCAAGGCTCACACTTAAAACCTTTATTATTTAATATTTTTATTAATTATATCGCATCATGTTTCTATCATTCTAATTTTTTACTCTTGACTGTATGCTATTACAATCTGATTTGCAAAACCTAACTAACTGTAGTTATATGGGTAGATTTTAAAAATACTGTTGCATTTTAACATTTTCACCTTTCATCCTTTTAACATATATTATCAAATCAAATACTATTAAACGAGCAAGGTTTGTATGTGTGTATGTGTGTCCAGAGGATCTCGAAATCCACTCGTCAGAATTCAATGAAACTTTCAGGGTAGACTAATTCCTATCTAAATCGGCGAAAAATGTAGGTCTCATGTCTGTGAAAATTCGATCTTCCGAGATATTTACAAGAAAAGTTAAGCTTTTAGTTTTATTTCCTAGCAACGGCACATAATAATAACTTGTTTCTATAGTAATATATACTATAAAGGATAGATGAGTACAGTCAAAGTGGGGATATAACGTCACATTCCATAGGCGTACTTTGCAAAATAAGTTTCTATAATATAAATAAGGTCACAGCATATAAAATATATATACGCACTTCGTAGATTAAATTTTGAAGTTATATTATTTACAAAAAATAAAAATAAACTTTATGCATCCGACACTTTAACATTGAACGAATTAAATTTAACCAATAAATAACAAGGAGGATTATATGTTGGGATTAAATTAAATCTCTTGGCATTAAAAGTAACGCTTCAGTACTTACCTAAACTCAAAGATTAAAAAAAAAGTTAGTTCAAGAACTATCTTTAAAAGTCACTGTCTTCACTAAAACTACTGGCATCACTATAATTGTCTTTTCTGATGTTTATTATTATCGGTTCTATTAAATTATCCATTGATATATCCACTTTCCTAAATGAATTTTCCACATTTTTAAACATGATCAATGCATTTTCCCCAATGTTCTCTATTTACATCTGAAACTGCCTTCAAAAACAAATTTCGCACATCAGGAAATTTAAATGTTTTATTGTTTTGAGAAACATAACCTTTTAATAATTGAGACCAGATCAGTTCAATGGAATTTAACTCTGCGTGGTTCGGAGGAAATCTGAGAATTTTAATTCCTTTTTCTCTGGCCATCTCATCCATAATATATTTTTTGAATTTGTTTTTATGTTGCCTTGCTATTACTAATAATTCTGCCTTCAAGGATTTAGGAGGACTGATAATATTTTTAGAATGAAGCCATTTTGAAATATATATTAATACAAAATTCTGAATCAATTAAAATACATACGATACGGCTATGAATAAATAAAGTCTGACTTATCTGTCAAAAGAACAAATTTATTACAGTAAAAACCATGGAAACAAGAATCTAGACAAAAACTATATTAGGCCGATCAGATGTATTAAAATTTAAATTTTAACTACAAATAAGCATTGAAGGATGAGGTAAAAATAAAATTTCTACCTCTTGAACCTGTACTACGTTCTGCAAATTAAATACTGCACTCCTTTCTTCTGTATAGTATAGTAGTAAAAAGGTTTGACTTTATTTAATTTCTGGCGTTTTAATCAGAAAGAATTCAATTTTAAATTTGTCGCTTTATATAAAAAAGGAAAGGTTCATTTGACGGACATAAATAATTTGCTTGTCAATTAATTCAAAGTTGAAAATACAACGTTGCCAATTCAATTTCAGAAATCATGGGTTTAGGTAAATATTTATAGGAACGTTGAGTAACACTGTTAAAATGGACACCTGTCTTCCCTTCCCCGATAGTGTGAGACTACCCCTTACGGCTACTATTTTATTATGCGGACAGTTTTAATATTTAAGTTTTCATGATCAGAGAGAGAGAGAGAGAGAGAAAGAATTTTTGAAAAAATATGATATCAATATCTGCCACACCTCGAGAGTCTGGTCACAGGTTTTTGTGGAGGTTTTTACCCAAGTATGAATATCAGACCTATAATTTTCCTTCACTGCAGATCAAAAAATAATAAAATCAATTGAACATAGAGTTTTTCTTATATAGTGATAAATAGAGTGAGCTGAGCGATCTTCTGTTGACGGGACGTGTGCCCTACACGCTGCTGTTGCACGTCCCGGAAACGGGGCCTGTCCACCGTGACAATTCGCGAAGATCAAGCGTCAGTAGAAGTTGCCCTAAAAGGGTGAAATCCCCAGAAACTAGGCAACTTTAATGCATTTAACTAACCTCTGTGACAAGCAGTTGATAAACGTCAACAACAGCTGCAGCCAATTGAAAATTAACACTGACAGCTTTTTTAATTTTCCCGCCTACTTTCAAGCCAATCGCCAATCAACTTTTTATTTATCTCCCTATCAGTAGTTCAAGTAGATGTCGCCCACTCCGTGATTTTCGCGAATTAATTAATAATTTGTCATGTTATAAATATACTTAAATTATATACTCATTGGGCTGCTTAAAAATGTAGATTTGAATATTAAGAGCGAAGCTCGGTGACCAGATATTATATTACAAACTACTAACTTATATTGTATATCTCTGTAAAGGGGATTTCCCCGTTAATAAATAAATAAATATTAATTATTCTGTGAAAAAATGTTAGAATGAAAGGATGTTCGTGGCATTTTTCAGAAATCTATTTTGATTCATTCATTTAAATGTTTAAATAATATTACGAATATTCAATGTATTGTTTATGGAATACGTGAAAATGTACTGAAGCAAAAAAGAAAAATGAAAGTCCTCAATTATTCAACGCAACTAAGCACAATGACTCCTCTAAATAAATAGATCCTACATTATTTCATAACTGATCAGAATCGAGAATATGGTGACGTCTAAAAACTCTCAGAAGTTATCAAAATTTTTACATTTTATGCAGTTATTGTTATTTGTTAAAAAAACTCCCTCTCAATCGGACTTAGTGCAGCAAATTCCACATTTTTCTGCTATATTTTCTCGCCTAATAATAATACAGAGTATTTTTGTGTAGATATAGGATCTGAACATTCATTAAATCAACGTTTAATTTATTTAGTCTCAAGCCAAATATTCTTGTTTTATAATTTTGTAATTATTTCTGTTTAATAAAATGTTTAAAAAAAATTACTTAAGTGGCAACCGGAGTTCTTGTGAGAAGCAAATTTCACTTCTATTTTATGAGGATTTTCTAATATAAAATTGTATTTATATGCGCGCCACTGGGAACACTTGGCCATGGACTATTCCTTGACAGCTTTAAATGTATGTAACGATGTAGCAGCACTTTACAAAGATATTTAAGAAAAAAATGGGAAACCATATTATTTAAAAAGGACTTGATATTTTTTAAAACAAATAGGAGCAAATTTTCATAGATTTAATGCAGAATGGCGCGGATATTTCGTTTTGTGATTTTCCATTTAAAATTAATAAAATAAATACTTTTCGAAGGTTTATAAAAAATAAAGATTTCTCCACCCTAAGTTTTTTTCACAAAAATCAGACGAAAACTAAAGGCTTAAAAGGTTATTAAAATTTTTCAAGGGGTTCGGCTTGCTCAAACAACGTTCAGTGGTGATGCATATGGAAAAATATTTTAAACACAAAGACAGTATTATTATTTATTATTATGTTCTTTATTGTAACCTAACCACTTACAAAGGGCTATCGACCGAGGTCCTTCTGTCCATAGATAAAAATTATAAATTTGTTTGTTATCACAACTTCAAAATGTAAAATAAATAAGTAAATAAATAGCACTGTAAATTAATGGTTTCTCGTTTGTTGAATAATTTCCCATAGGGTTGATTCAGGAAACTTCCGAATAGGTCTGGCTTGGTTTCTTGTTAGACAATACTTTGTAAGAAGAGCTAGAGTATCATCGTTATTTGCGAATTTTTTTGCCTGATGTTGGATGCGTTCGCTAATCGGTTTGATCCCAGTTTGGTCATACAGAAGTTGATTTGGTGGATTATGTAGAGGATTTCCGGGGTGACGTAACTTGGTTATTTTTCTTAACGCAGAAGTCTCCGCGACTTGTAGCATACTCCTCACAGTCTGTCGGGCATTAAGAAGCACAATGCTGGCATACTCTAGTATGGGTCTGCATATAAGTTGGTAAATTCTACTGGCACTCTGAATGTTGATCCCTCTGTTTTTAAATGATAACGAACGGAAGTGTGAGGAACGTGTTATTGCTGCTTTTTTCTTCGTTTTGCAGTGAAGTTTAAAATTTAACCGACTGTCAAAGGTTACTCCAAGATATTTTATGTTTGGTATAGGTTGTATGGTCTGATTATATAACGTGATGGATGGTGAGGAATTAATGATTTTATGGTTGAACAAGATGAGTTGGGATTTTGAGGGATTAGGACACATTCTCCATTTATTGAACCAAGTAGCTGTACGATTTGTGAGTCTTTGCAAATATTCTGTGGCTTTCTGGATGTCTAGGAATAATGCTGCGGTTTTTCCCCCATCCAGTGTCGTCGTTTGAATGTTGTTTGTGAGAATACTGAGTGGGTGAGTGGTGGAGTTTTTTGGTTTAAACCCGAATTGTTAATTTGGAATCTTTGTTCCAGTTTCCTCTAGCAGTTTTTTAATGATGATCTTCTCCAGGTTTTTTCAGCTACAATTTATACTTTTCACTTTTTTTTAATTTTTTGAAAAGTACCTCATGTTTTCACTTTTAAATTAACTCATGAAAATATCTACAAATGTCCAAGGTGCACTGAAATAAATCGAATTATAAACGGGACACGCATTGTCTTCACTTAATTGATTAGTAAATTGTTACTCAATTAGACTCACTTCGTTGTGCAACCAATTAAGGATATTATATTTCACTATTTTTTTTTCCTTTACTGTTGGATTTTGATTATACTGAAGTATTCTTAAGGCTTTCTTTTGTAAATTGTTAAAATATGTAATAAAAATTGATTTTAAAAATGTTTTAATATATTTGGGTGAATGAGTTTATGTGTCAGTAATTTCTTTACTGTTTATTCATTATTTTAAATTTATATCTCACTGGCAATGCATAAAATAATTACCTATTTAAAAACTTTTCTTAAGCAGGTCCAATATTGTTAAATTTTAATTAGTTTAAGTTGGCAACTACATAATTTTTAATACTAAATTTTATTTATAGGCAACGAAAATGGAGAAAAACAGCAAAAACTGTACTAAAATATCAGGATACCTAGAGAAGAAAGGAAAGAAGGTAAGAAATCTAAAAGTCTAGAGCTTAAAAAATTTACGATCACAAATAAAGTTCAATTTTTAAATTGTTATTTTCTAATTTATGTCTTAATTAATTTTTCATAAAAGGCAGGGTCGTATCTAGGACATGGAAACAGGGGCTCGCGCAAGTGGCTCAATTTGATATCAATATTTGAAATTAAATATCTATTTAATGTATTTTTTTTTTTAGAAAATGATAAGTTCATACAAAAAATATTGGTTCGTATTAGAAGGAGGCCTTTTGTTATACTATCGTTCCAAAGATGATTATGAAACAATTTCACCCTGTAAGGGTTCCATTAATTTAGGACCTCCTTGTATAATTAAACCTTGTCCTTCTATGACGGGAGTATTTCAAGTACAAACAAGAATAGCCACTGTTACATTAGTAAGTTTCTTTAAATGTAATAATAAACTAAATATTAAGTATGTACATAGAGCTTTAGAGTTTTACAACATGACTTAATTTCCAGAGAGCGGAAAACAGAGATGAACAAAACAAATGGATGCAAGCTATAATATCTGAAATCAATCCACAAAAAAGCCTTCAAAGGATGAGCCATTTTCGATACTCAATGGAGAACATCCAACAATCAAAAGAACAAAACAGAAATTCTACACCAGAATCTGAATCTTCCCATAATTCTAATGAAGACATAATACAGAGACTTCAAAAAATGGGAGCGCAGTCTTACAATCCCATAGGGACTATTAATAAAATTGCAACACTTAGACAAAAAGATCGTACTCCATTACCGAATTTTAATTTTGATAATACTGAATTGAACAATAGGGATTCTAAGTCTTCTGAACATATTTATGAAAGAATTTCAGCGGAATTTAAAGAAGCTTTATTGGACGAAGAAAGAGAATTCGTTGAAGTTACAAAAAAATCTATGACATTGCCTACCCAGAGTTTCAATACGCTTAAAATTAAACGAGAAGAAAATAGACCTAAGACATTTATTATAGAAAATGACGATTATGCAATAAGTATACAGCAAAAAGAAAAAATGGATGATACCAAAACTATACAAAAAAATGCGAAGAAATCTGAAAATAAAGAAGATAAAAATAAAGATAAGAAATCTAAGAAAAAACTAAAGTATTCAAAATCTTTTTTCTCCAAACGCGAGCCAAAGGAAGAATGTTTTATTGTAGAAAATGATGGCTATGCTACAGTTCAAAAAGAAAAAATTACATATGACGATATCAAAGAAATTAGAGACCACAATGAAAACAATCTACTTAAAGAAGAATCCAGAAAATTTCAGGAAGAAAATGCTTATTCTATACCAAATTTTTTTGATGATGCAGCTAAAAGTGAAGAGCTTTATGATGATCTTGAAAAATCAAATGTAGAATATGCTGAGCCTTGTCTACTACAGGTAAGAAATGTATAAAATCTTGTTCATATATATTTTAGCAATAAAAAACATTAGATTACTTATAAATGTGCATATTTTCAACTTTTGTCTTGCCAACAAATTACTAATTTCACAATTATTTCTTAATTTTCTTATTTTATAAGGAAGAAGAACAAAATAAAAAAAAAGATACAACAGAAGAAAAAGACAAAAAGAAATCCAAAATCAAAAAGAAAAAACACGAAGAGATTGATCCCGAAAAAGATACTAAATTAAAAAAAAGACCAAGTTTCATGAAAAGAGTATGGAGAAAAAGAGAGAAAAATAAAGATAAGAATAAAATCATTGAAAAAAATGATGAAAGCGTAGAAGATGAGGAATTATATGAGACTGTACCTGCTACTGTAGTAGAAAAAGTTTGTTTTACTGATTCTACTGCTGTTCAAATGTTATCAGAGTTGCAAAATATTTTAGAACAAAAAATGCCTATTTTGATAGTGAGTATTTTTTTTGTATTCTCGAGAATTTCATTCCGTCCGAACTTATCTAGTTTTTTGAGTTGAATTTAAACCGCAAATGTTTGTAAATTAAAATTTTGACCCTCAGTCCATATCAACAATTCGTTTTTCAATAACAGAGCTACTATAAACCTGCGCAAACAAAGATGGCCGCGTGACGTCACATTCCTGGCCTGCATTGGCCCATTGCTGGCTGGATTATAGGTATCCGATTAAAGTTTGCCATACACTGGGCAATCATTTTGCCGATGTAGCTTTGCTGTTGCTAGCATATAGGCAGCATGGCCAGCACTGGGCCAGAATAAGACGGCCAGAGATTCATTGTTTGCTGGGAGACAAACAGAATAATAGTTGAAACAAAGAAAAATACAGATGTGGAAAAATTTTAACGGAACATAGGATCACCAGTGTGTTTTGGGTGAAGGTTCATGTAGAAGTCGACCAGCACAAAAGATAAGAAATCTGCGCGACGGCGTATCAACTATTCAATTGACTTTCAGTAGATTGAGTGGCAGTTATTACGTGTCAGTTGTTCGAGGCATGAAGGGGAACAGTGGTTTAATTGAATAATTGATACGCCGTCACGCCCATTGCTTATATTTTGTGCTGGTCGACTAATTCTCGTCTAAAACACACTAGTAATCCTATGTTCCGTTAAAATTTTTCCACATCTTTATATAGTAATTCAATAAAAATTTCAGGTATTTTCTAGGAATTTTCCAAAAATGTTTATATCTCCATTTTGCTTGTAATAAAAAATATTTTAAAATCAAATTTTTAGGAAAAAATTTCAAGCTCTCCAACTAAAAGTGAACCACCGGAAGAAATATTTGGACCGATTAAAACTATAGAAAATAAAATTGCATCGGAAGAAAATGGAGAAAAAGGAGAAAATGCGCCACAAATAATACCAGGTAAAAAGTTCAAACGACAATAAATATAATGCCGGCCTAAAAGCAAAATGTTGTGTGTGCAAGAATGAGTTTTGGCGCCCATTACAATGAGATCCGTCTAAAATTTTGAAAAATTTCAAAACAGGTCAGGGTTCTTAGAATAATATATTAAGTGTCTATATGAATATATTTTTAAGTTTGTTGGATTGAAAATGGCGGCGAGCTATATTCTGGTCTTAAACTTTGGCTAGTCACCGAGAGATGGCACACTAAGAAAGTAATATGTAATACTGGTTGCCTATATAGTAGTAAACTGAATGTCTAATTTTGTCTAAAATTCTGATTTCTCTATGTAAAACAGGAAATTCGGGCCAAAAAGTGAAAAACTTTAAACGCAAATATCTCGGAAACGGAATGGGTATGGATAACCCTCTAAAAATGTTATCTCGGCGTCCCTTTCCAAATCGCATGAGTGCGATGGCACACCTCGCAAACGCCTTAGGCCGGCTCTGAATGGATATTTGATGCATCGATAAACAATAATATAATTCGTTGATTATATGGAATAACGACGAAGAAAATTTAAAAAAAATAAATGAACATAAATAAAAAAGATTGCTCATAAAAATGTAATTTTCAGTAGTAATACCCCTAGGGCCTTGATAATACCGAGATAATTTTGTCATAGAGAATGCTGAAAGCGTGTTGCTTGATAATGGCCCGAGGCCGAAGGCCGAGGGCTATTATCCTTAAGCAACACGCTTGAAGGATTCTCTATGACAAAATTTTGAGGATTTATCAAGGCCCGAGGGGTATTCGATAAGATAATTTTTTACTTTGTAGATTTAAACATTTTTAAACTAGTTGTCAGTTTGACGTTTAATTAATTTTTAATCAAAAACTTGACTTGCTGAAAACACCAAACTGAAAACACCACATGTAGGGTGTTATCGCTGTAATCCATAGCTGATTGGATGAAATTTGACACATGACTCTAAATTAAGTAATTTGATTGGTTACAATAGTTAGTAAAAAATTATCGTTATAATTACGAAAAACCCAGAATTTCAAAAACACATTACCCCCTCATGATAATTTCTTTTTCAAAATATTTTATAATTTTTTCAGAACCTCCACTTTTACTAGAAAAACCTGAAAAAATAGACAGCCCTTCTCCTGCCCAAGACGTTCCCAGAAATAAACCATTGACCCTTCCACCTAAGAAGAATAAAAGGCTCGAAAATGTCAAGAGTCTAGATGAAATTTTAGACGAACTGGATACCGAAAAATCTGACTCGCACAAAAACAAAGTTAAAAAGTTAATAAAAAGATTCAGTGAACCCGAATTTTCTGAAAACGACGTTGTTTTAAGAAATAGAAAGAATGGAAACAGAGAAGAGATAGATTCTAGCGAACTTGGTAGATTATTGGAAGAGTTGGCTAAAGTTACTAACGCTCCTATTTTGATACCAGGAGTCACTTCAAGTCTTAACAGCGCAAATATACAAGACGAAGAGGTGAGTAGAATAAATCTAAACGTGAAAATAAGCTGACGAAAAATTACAAATGTAATATTTCAATAAGATTATTGCTCAGCTCTCAGCTGATATCTCATTTGGTCCGCTTTGTGCAAAATTTACTAAGTTAAGAACTTTATTGTTCATTCTGTAATATCTTGGGAATAATACAGAGTTATTGCCTTTATTACCACCAAAATACAAATAACATGCTTTCTACGTTATTACCTATAAAACGGCTTTCGACATTGTATGCAACGCAACATACACATACATGCTATCTGTGTCATATACGTTATACAACAGACATCACACATTTTAAGAACTTAGATCAACCTCAAATGCTCAAATAAAGAAAAAAGTTTTCTAACCATGTTTTATTTATATTTTTTTTATTTAATTACTCCTGCATATGCATATTGTTAAAATGTTAGTTCAATTATACAAGAGCTCTAAATTCGTGGATGCTAAAATTTTGCTTTATCCATTAATTTAATTCCAAATAAAATTCCTATATAAAAAATTTGCCAAATATTTTTGTTAGAATCTTTTACAATCGGTTTGAATCTTAAATTTTGATGTAATTTTGTGCATTCCACAAGTTGGACGAACAATTAACAATAATGAACTTGATTTGAAATTTAATTATTGTCTTTCTTTAGTTATCAAAATTGTTGCCCACAAAACAAAGAAGGTTTTCAGAGCCGGACTACGATATTCCCAGGCCCCATAAGTCTCTGACTATACCGCAGAAAAGAGATGTGGTATCTGAAAATGTTATAGGATCAACCAGATTTTTTGGACCTATTTTGAAACCTTCAGATATGATAGTTTCTAGAGACAGGTAAGTTTTATTATTATTATATTATAATTATTGGTAAAGTAGAACCAGAAATATAGTAAGGTCATAAATCAGTATTAGCCGACGACCCTCATTATTACCTATTGTTCGAGATGTAAATAAGCAATAAAATTGTGTGCCTCGTAAAAGGTTCCCAGGTCCGGATTAAAATAACTTATGAAATAGTTAGACATTTTATACCTGTAGAAGAGAACTTAATGGCTAGAGTAGGTACGTAGCTCCAAATGGTAGAATGTATAACAACAGAGCCGGCCTAAGGCCACGTGCTATTTGAGAAGAGGCCCCGAAATAACATTTTTTATAGGGTTTAAAGTTTTTGAAAGAGATTTTTTTCACTTTTTGCTCGAATTTCCTGTTTTACATACAGAAATCAGAATTTTGGACAGAAATTGTGGAATATATAATATTAGAAATTCAGTTTGCTACTATACAGGCAACCAGTATTACAGATTACTTTCCTACTATACCATCTCTCGGTGACTAGTCAAAGTTGAAGACCAGAATATGGCTCGCCATTTTCAATCCAGCACACTTAAAAATATATTTATATATACTCAGTATATCATACTAAGAACCCTGACCTGTTTTGAAATTTTCCATAATTTTAGAGGGGTATCTATACCCATTTTCATTGTAATGAGCGCCAAAACTCATTCTTGCACACACATTTTGCTCTTAGGCCGGCACTATATAACAACAACCACCCTAATAGCACAAGTATATTCCTAAAATGTTCCAAGGATGTCCACGTGCGATAAACGGTATGTTCCGAGAATGTCGCAGAACATCCCGGGAACGTTCCCAGTAAAGCCGTTGTGGGCAAATTGTACATTCTAGGAATGTCCTATTGCGACATTCCCGGGACATCCTTGAATGTTCGTGGAATAGTCCAGGGACATCCCCGTGGCAGTCCGTAGGACCTTTCCAATGATATTCAGGGAACATCTTGAGTGAACACTTTTTAGACATCAATAGACATTCCTGGGATAGCTTGAGAGCATTTACGGGAGGAGGGAAACGATGTAAGTAACAGTAAAAGTAAACAATGAATATATTAAAATATTTTTATTTATTGTATTATTTATTAGATACTATATAATCCTTATTCAACACACAGTCACAAAATCATATTATGGTTGACTGGTTGACGTTCTTTGTCGCTCTGGCTCTCTCCTCAACCAAGAAATTTTAATTTCCTTTCTGATTGCTATTATATATTGGTTTTCTCTGCCACATCTAAAACGAAAGTATTTTATTAATAAACAGTATTATTATTTTTAAGCTCAAATCTATTTGGTGGAATAAATATAACAGTACAGGTATGAATACCCAAAATGTAAACTTCACAAATTTCAACTGTCAGATATAAAAGTAGGTACTGTGTTTTTCTATAGTTATACCACCGTTCTTAATCGTTTCAAATTTAATTCATCCATTTTTATGTATATAAAAGAGTATCTTGAAAAAATAAACACGTACATATAATTCAAAATTAACCCAAACTTACCAACAATTACTTTAGCCAAGATTGAAACTTCAAAATTAAATTTTCCTAATATGTAAATTGATGTATGGCTAATTCGTCTAATAAATTTATGATTAATAAAGGCAAGTACTCGGTACTAGAAATAAGATTCTGAAATAAATGTATGATTAATAAATACAAGTACTCGAACTGAAAATATGAAATATATTTATGATTAATAAATGCAAGTACTTGAACTGAAAATCTCAAATAAATTTATGATTAATAAATGCAAGTACTCGAACTGAAAATATGAAACCTCTAAACCTCTAAATTATCAATTATTAAAAAGCTGTTTTTCACTTTTTTAAAATAAATGTACAATTATATTTTCCATTTAAAATATTTTGGAACGTAATATAAAAACGCTTTTCATATAAATTCATATCGTATATTGATAATAAAGAAATATCTAGGTAGGTATTTTCGACACTGTTCTGATTGCTGAAGTATAAAGTTTAGTATGGATACTAACTACGTGTCACTGGTTTTTTGGGTAAAATTTTAAAGTAGGTTTATTGTTGTATATTATTCTTATAGGAAAAATCACACTGAATACAATGGTGACATTAAAAAATTTATAAATAGCCGTCTTCATTGTTAAAAGCGATTGTTTGTGAGCATTTAATTTTTCAACCCTACTTTTTGGACTTTTTAACGAAAACGGTGAAACGGACAAAAAAAATTTCAAGGGATGAAACATGAACAATTTGTCATAACCCATAGTTTAAGACTTGCAGCGATTTTTTATCTGTAACCGTTCAATTGTTATATACAAATTAATGCTCCAACATTAACAATTTTTTTTTATAAAAGGACTTGCAGATTGATGAACGCGAAAGATGGGGATTTCGCAGAGATTTTTAGCCCCTCTTAACTAATGGCGTCAAACGTCTCTTCACAAATTCAGTGCCTCCACCATACTCTGTCGGGAACTTCCATCAATAAAACACAGGTCAACTGTTGAACATTTAGTCCATTTATTTTAAAACAACGTCACATAGTTACAGCCAGAAATTGGAGCTTCAACATGAGCTTTAGGTAACCATAAATGCAAAAAAAATATTGGAATCTTAACAATTTTTACAATAATGAGGGTTTACGGAGCATTTCCGAACCTAACGCATTTTTATATCTTACTTATAATAACTCTGTTCTTCTCCGCAGTGATAGCAAACACCGCGGGAAGATTCGAAATTCGAACAACACTGATGTTTTTTTTTGTATTTCATTTTTTATAATTGCATGTTACTAAGTTTTCTACCTACATATATGTCTGTATATTTGATTTCGGTTTTTAAACGACACATATGCAATCTGTGTCAAAATAATATGTTCCTGGAATGATTTTGTGTGTATGTTCCGGGAATATCCTAAGTGGAACGTTCCGTGCATGTACCATAGAAGGCCGGGACATCCTGAATTGAACGTTCCGGGAACAAGTTGTGCTATTAGGGCAGGCCCGTGCGCAAGGGGGGTTTTGTGGGTTGAAAACCCCCCCTCAAAGAAAAACAAGATATAAATGAGATTTTACTTATTTAAAAATATATTAACTTTCCTAAAATTGATATTTTGAACTTAAATATTTAACTATTTGCTTATTTTATTTTTTTAAACATTTTGTTTTAGAAATCCTGTAGATTCCTCCTCCCAGCTAAACAGCATCACACCAGACTCACTAGAAACCAACGTACAACATACACCACCTCCAGCGATTCTTCAAGAAAATGATGAAACCTACCCCCACAAATACTACAAATTCGTAGACAGAAGAACGTTTTACAACAAAAATCACTTAAGTTACCCTCCACATTTGGAGAAAAAATTAGAAGATGGGGCATTTTTTGAAGATAAACAAAATGAGTTTATAGTTGAAAATGAAATTTATGCAGAGCCTAGATCTATTTCAATGCATTTTGAATTATCACATGATAAGAGTGTAGAGTATGAACATAACGATGAAGTTTTTGTAGATTCATTGGAAATTTGTAAAAATGAGGTATCTACAGAATTCTAACCTCCACTTATTAATTATAAATATTTTATTTAATTGAAAAAAATCAAACTTTTTCAAAATTCTATCTTTGATTATAAAATACGGGATTCCACATATATTGATCTGTAGTTTTTTCACTCGCCCTGTATAATATTGAATAACCATAAAGATTTGTCTTATTTTATTTATATTTTTAGTGTGAAACCAAAGTTACCATAGTATTTATATAGTTATTTTCCTAGCAAGTGCGGAAAGTGTCACTTTTCCGCACTCAAATACATTTAGACGAACGAGGCGAAGGTGAGTTCGGATAAGTTTTTGTGTGCAGAAAAGTAACTAAAAATGACAATTTAATCAATATCTTAAGTACTACTTTGCACACGTTCGTACGAAAAGTATATTACTCGATGATCAAATGTCATACACAGATTTGAGGACACGTTAGTGTTATGTATACCAAAGAATTTTAGAATTTTATTTTACTTCATTATTTTTTAAATTTTATTATTACTACACAAAAACTATTTTTGTTTAAAATTAAACCAAAGTTGTACGTATTTTCAATATTTTATTATAAAACTTAAATATACAATTTATAACGTTTATTTTTATTTCTTCCTTCCAGTTTTTTTCTGCTTTCCTTTTAACCTCTTTCTTACACCGATCGCACCTTCTGTATCATCATCATCATCTCCTCCCTTTTTCCTTTTGCCTCCTTTTTTATCTGACAAATCTTTTATCTCCTAAAAAAATATATCAACCGTAAAATAATTTTCTTTTTTCCTAAAAAATAATATATATTCAAAATTTGATTTACCATTTTTGCTATCCTTTGTGATTCTGCAACTCTTTCTTGTAGAACCATCACTTCGTCTTCCTCAGTTTTATATAGGGGGAGCTGTTTCCCTATTAATTGTTCTATCCTTTGGTATAATTCCACATCGTACTAAAACACATGTTGAATTAAAAGTGTGATGTCAAAATTTACTTATTTACATGCCATACTGCCATTATCAGTACCAAAAATCGGTTTCATTACCTGTGTCACAAAGGTAACGGATCTTCCTGATCTTCCAGCTCTGGCGGTCCTACCAACACGATGGATATAGTCTTTACTGTGAGTAGGTATATCAAAATTAATGACAACATCCACATGTGGAATATCCAAACCTCTAAAGTAAGAATATTAATTGTTATAAATCGTTAGTTAAAAATAATCTTAAGTTGAATTCAGAATTAGTAAAAATTGCCTCAGAGGTAGTGACGAACATAATGATTTTCATTATCATAATCAATTGTATTAATTATACATCATAGGCACTTTATCAATAATATTGAAATAAGTAACTCTAAAATAACGTACCTGCTAGCAACATCTGTAGATATTAATATTGA
This sequence comes from Crepidodera aurea, assembly GCA_949320105.2. Lineage (NCBI taxonomy): Eukaryota > Metazoa > Arthropoda > Insecta > Coleoptera > Chrysomelidae > Crepidodera > Crepidodera aurea. The sequence goes on along the minus strand of OX439473.1, from coordinate 5,717,829 downwards.
TCTGCTTTTTGCCTTAAATTTCGTTAAAGCAGCCAATCGTTTATTTTGCGACATTTGTCCATGAAGAGGTACAGCTGTTAATCCTAAATTTCTTAACATCAATGCTGTCCTTATGGTATTATTACAGGTGGAACAAAAAATCATAAAAGTATTACCAGCTAGTTCGTTTAAGATGTGGACCAAATACACGTCCTAGAAGTTTAGAAGAAATGTTGGTTTTTGTTTTTTACCATGTTCTTAAAGTTGTTTTTAAATTTAAAAATATCTTCAGAGGTAGTGACGAATATGGTTTAGTAATATCACAGTAATTATATCAATACAATTTTTATACATCATAAAATATATAGAGTATGGAAAACTTCTTAAATTCACAAAGGAAGTAATAGACTAACCTTAAACTTTACAGGAATAAAAATATAATACTGTTGCAACTTTTCCACAGTTTGATACTTGGTGGAAACTTCAACTTTAACTGGATCTTGTAGGCAAGCCCTCTGCAACTTTTTAACTTTTTTGGTCATCGTAGCAGAAAATAAATATGTTCGTCTTTCTCTGGGTATAACTTTTAAAATCTTGTCCACTTCAACTTCAAAGTCCATATTTAAAATTCTATCAGCTTCGTCCATTACAAGAAATTTTAGAGCTCTCAAACTGAATCCTTTCGTGTTTTCTAAGTGGTCAATAAGACGACCAGGTGTAGCAATAAGAATGTGAGGTTTTTTAGCAAGAATCAAGGCTTGAGACATCATGTCCATTCCACCTACTATTACTGCGCATTTTACTCCTATACTTGAACCTGAAACGGGGTCCAGTTTAGAATATGTTGAATGAAAACTATACTACGAAACTAAATGTCATCTCTGAAAGAGGTAATAACAGATGTAGTGATTTATTTGAAATCCTAATTTGAACTGCAAAGATTTTATAAACGAGGTAAAGAAAAATTTCAGGTGTAAAAATATCTCACCTAAAGCTTCAAACTGCTCAGAAATCTGAAATGCTAACTCCCTCGTAGGTGTTAATATCAACGCAAAATACCTTTGGGGGTTTTCTAAAAGTGCTTGTAGTATCGGTAAAGCAAACGCAGCAGTTTTTCCAGATCCAGTTTCTGCCAATCCAATAATATCCTTGCCTTGCAATGCTACGGGTATAGATTCTTTTTGAATTTTGGACGGTTCCTTCCATTTTAATTGTTCACAAGCTTTACACAACGCATCTACAAGACCCTAAATTGAATATAAATTAAAGTGGAAAACAACGTGGTGGCCACGTGTTTAGTAATTTACCAAATCCTTCCAAGTTAAGGGAGTTTCATCGGGACGTTCGGAAGCTTCTTCATTATTTGGAGGTTCTTCTTTATTCGAGTCTTCACCTTCTGACATGTTTATCAATCAAATATAAATTATATTACAAAAAATATCAAAAATCACAAAAACGAAACTAACGCGCAAGATGACTGAAACATGGTAGGTAGGCCTCTAGTGCTGCTAAACTGCTAAACTCGGCACAGTGAACTTTTGAACTAATTTAGAAGACCTATGGATCCAAATAGTAAACGGCCATTCTTCTACCTTAGAAAAGCTCTTCATCTTTATTAAACGCTCAGTCCATTCTCTATAAGGCTGTGTGAATTACCAACGAACTTGCTTCTATTTTTTTATTTTTTTTACTAAGCTAACCACAGAAAGGAAATTCGCATTAGTAAAGTGTTTTTCTTACTTTCACAATATTGCCTTCATCACAAACAAATGTGCTGGTAAATGCACTAGTATGAAAGCCAAAAAAAGAAGAGAGAATACCAAAATATATGCCAGTGAAAGGAAACATTTAAACAAAGTTTATGTTTAGAATTTAAAATTGTATATGTTATAGCCTTTAAGAAAAAAGTCCTGATTATGGATAGTACCAAAAAACTTAAACAGGTACAATAATTTATAAAATATTAAACTTACAGTAGGTATATTCAAATCTATTTTTAGTGGAAGGCTTTCGATTTTGGTCCCTCCACAAAAAAAGTTGATGCAATATCCAGAGAATCTTCTACGAAAAAATTCTTGAAGAATTCTAGCAACAAAAAATTTAAATACACTGCTCAAAACAAATCTTTTAATTTTAACGAAAAATTAGCACCAAACACTACTACTGAACTAGCAGTACATCCAAAAAAAATTCAAGAGGTTGAAGACTGGTTTAAAAGGGGCATTTTTCAAAATAAATCGGTAAGATAGATACTACTGGATATCCAATAAACAACTTATTGGTACAGGAAGTCTTGAATCAGTATTCAATTGTAATTTAATATTTTTTTAGAGAACCACTCAATTTCTTCTATTATCAGGACCTACTGGCTCAGGAAAAACAGCTACAGTCTCAGTTTTATGCAAAATTCTAAATATTTCAATATCAGAATGGGTAAATCCTTTAGATCAAGAATATGAATATAGGGGAATGAATCAAATTGATCAGTTCTTAGAATTCCTATTGGAATCAAAATTTGACTCTCTTTTTGAGAACTCTTGTAACAGAATTACACTTATAAAAGATTTTCCCAATGTTGTGATACGCAATCCAGAACAATTTTGCGAAATATTAGAGTAAGTCAAATATTTATAAAATTGTTTTCAACTATAAAATTCTACAAGTTAGCTTTATTTTTCTATTTAAATCCCAACAGATCAGAGATGGAAAAACTATTTTGAAAAAGTAAAACTATGGCTTTGCGACTGATTTTTATTATTAAATTAATCTTAGGAGAAACAAACTTACAAATTGTCGGAATTTTAATGAAATATTATTTTTAGGACTTGTAAATATAAAACTAGGCAACCAGTGGTTTTCATATGTACTGAGCAAAGTAGTAGTAATTTAAACTTGCAAAGGACTTTATTCCCTGATGACATTCTACAAAAATTTGAAATAACTCACATTAGGTAAGTTATTTGATAAAATGTAAAATAGGTTTATTTATTTTTACAGGCCATGTTTCAAAATAAATGCATTTTTGATAATGGTTTACTCAGAAGTTTCGTATCTTGTATTTATTATTTCTGACTCTTTTTAGTTTTAATGCCTGTGCTCCATCTTTGATGAAAATCGCTTTAAAAAGAGCTCAAGAATTAGTAAAATCCAATTCGGATATATTCAAACAACCATCGCCAAAGATAATAGAAGCTATTTTAACTTCAGCCGATGGGGATATCAGAAATGCTATGAATCAGTTTCAAATGGCAAGTTTATTAGGTAAAAAAATAATATGTTTTTCTTTTTGGCAATGTTTTGAGCGAGTCATAAATAAAAAAAAATATATTTTAACAGGAAGTGCAGATTTACCCACAATCAAAGTACAATTAGATGAAAAATCTGCAAAGAGAAAACGTCCAAAAGAAGAGTTAAAAGTGAACATAATGAAGAAAGATCAAAGTTTGGGCCTCTTCCACGGCTTAGGAAGAGTTTTGAACCCTAAGCGAAAACCCGTAGGCAACTCTTGGCGACTAAGCCATAATGTAGAAACTCTAGTAGACGAATTTTCAATCCAACCCCAAATGTTTACTTCGTTTCTATTCGAAAATTATTTGAAGTATTTTGGAGACATCAGTGATGTATCAAAATCATCAGAAATTTTAAGTTTGTCAGTAAAATTTTTGGAAAATTGGGAAAGACATGAGACTTTGATTTTTGGCCTATGGATTTCTGTTTTGGGTCTCATGATTTTTAATGAACACAGGGTGTCTAAGTGGACCCAGATTAAGGCACCCTTTAAATTAAATAACAGGTAAAAAAACGTATTTTTTAAAATATGCAAAACATTACAATTTCACAACTTCTATATTTCTCTTGCTTAGTTAATTAATTACAATAATTTGTCTGTTTATCTTTAGGAAACAAAAAGAATGGGAAAACGTTGGACTTAGCCCTACGGATTTTTTTTATTACAATGTTATTTACAAATGTGATAAATATCATAAGTTTAAATAAATTTTTCGAATTAATTTTTATTATTTAATAATATTTACTGTGCATATATTTTCGAAAATTCTCTAAATTTGCAGACCACTTAGCGTAAAAAATGTTATTTACTTAAACGTTTCATCATTACTGGATCCTTGGTAAAGGGATCTGAGCCATGTACTTCGAAATTTGCCTCAGTTTTTTTCAATTTAACTCATGTTTTCGGTGATTTAACTACCGTATATTATGTGCAAATGCTCCAAAATCAAAATGAATTAGAAATAAAATAAATGACATTGATAGACGTCATTTTCAGGTCTCTTTCGTATCCGACAAAATAGCTAGGATACGTGTTTGTTAAGATAACACCAGTATTAAATTTGAAAAATCGTCGTAGAAAGATGAAATTTAGGCGGGCACACATTCAAGGTATCCTGAGTTCATAACATTCTTGGATATGACCTGACCTAAACTCTATATGTAACAGGCCACTACGAATAGCTCACTAATTTAATTGGAAAAGGCCCCTTAAAAATGACTAATGTCAGTTTCCGATTTATCTGACGTCGATTTGAAAGATTTTTAACGTGTTTGTTTATTGTAATGCACCATGGATTCCTTTTTTGATCAACCAAGAAATGCTCCTGAACCAATTTCAATCGAAAAATTTGCTTATATGCCGGGCGTTCCTGAAGTATCAATGATCAGTAACAACAAAATTTTTGACAATTTTTCTTCCGAGAATGCATGGAAAATGAAATATCAACAAGTGGATAGACATAATTTTCAACAAAACAATGTACCGGGGTTTTTACATGAAAAATTTTGTAAGAAACAAGTTAGATTTGAAAGCCCACCTTTGCAGAATAAACATAATTTGAGTAATACACCATCAAATAAAAAAATAGAGACCAGTAATGGTAAACATTTTAGTGAGTTGAGTGCGGTACGTAAACAGCACCTAGAAACTCTTCGATCTAATGATCCAAAACCATTCGAAAAAATATACATGGCAAACATTCCTGACAGTAAGTTGGACTTGAGCCTTTTAGATATATCTGAAGAGATTAAAAATTCAAATGCTTATAGTGAAAAGAAAATAGAGGAGTTGTTATATAAATCGGATAAAAGTGAAGAATTTAAGACTGAAGAACCAGTAAAGATTTGTGAAAATGAAAGTAAAGAAAAAGTTGGAAACAAAGAAAATTATATGCCTAAAACTTACCATGACTTTTTAGAGTTGCAGAAAAAAATGACAGAGACAAAAAAACAAACAGAACATAATGATTCTGTTACTGATATTTTTAATTACAAAAAGAACAACAAATTACAGTCTCACTTACCTTCAGAAGAGATAATGACTAACACCAACCAACAAAAAACTGATAAATTTCTTGAAAGTAGGTATCAAGAATTCAGATTTTCCCCACCTAATTATCAAGATAAACCTGTGGATACATGTTTAAATTTAGTAAAACAGACATATGGATCAGAGATACAAACACATACTGGGGAAAGTTCAGATTCAAATGCTTTACAGAATAGAAAAGAGTGTGAAGTTTCTAATGCTGACTTGCTTAAAATTATAGCACAACAAAATGAACAATTACTTCTACTTCAGAGGCAGGTACGAGAATTCTGAAATATTAATTTCTTATTTGTTTATGTGAGTCAGTTGTTGATCTATCCCCAGTAAATTAATGTGATAAAGTATTATTACTTATTTTAGGTAGCAACGTTGTTAGATAGAGACAGGAGATATCCCAAACAAATTGAAGCTTTTACGGAAACTGAAATACCAAGCAATGAAAGAATAAAATACAATTTTGGATCTACACCTCAGAAAAATCACTTTAGACAGGAAAATACCATAACCCAGCAAGCAGGTATTTTTCAGGATAATCAGAGAAAATGGGGGATGTCGAAATTTTCTATAAATTTAACTACCAGCTTTGAAATGCCAATTCGAACTCAACAAAAGCAAAATTTTGTCAACCATGAACCAAGAATTCAGGTAAAAAATTACGGAAAAATTTTTTTAGTTTAATTAACATAATTTTTGATTTGTAGGAGATTACAGAATCTGATTTGTCCCCAAAAACTGACAACCTAGAAACTTCTTTTCGCTTACAAGAGCCGTTAGACATCAGGGAGGACTGTCCAAGTCCTCAACCCAGCATAAATATTAATATGAACGATTATGAAAGTTCAGATGATGAAGAAGGGGTCTCAGAAATCGGGACCACATTTTACAATAACCTAATGGGACAAGTCAACAATATGCTTAGAAAAGCCAAGCGAGGAACCGAAGGAAAAGGTGACGACGAAAAAAGTCAAATGTTAAATAAAGTTAAAGAAGCAACTTTGAAGCATCTAAAAGATGTTGGAATAAGCGTGGATACCATAGATAAAGATTTTGGAGCAATAGAAAATGAAGGAAACAAAAATTATACCCCGTCTGAAATCAGTTGTACTGTTAAACAACTTTTGATGAAATATTTACCTCAAGATCAACTTAATAAACAGAAAAAACCAATGGAGGCTCATAAAGAACCCAGTAAAGGACTTATTTCACCTAGACCAGAATTTTCGATAGCCAGTTTGGAATATATGAGAAAATATAACCTCATTCCTTCTAAAGAAAAGATTCCTGATTTTATTCAGCCTAATAAAATAGTGGAGAAGGATTGGGCTCAGGGTAACAAGAGGATATTAGACTTAACGGCCTTAAAAATGCAGCCTAAACTTATGTAATTAATATTAATGAAATAATTTGTATATACATAGATTTTACTTTAATTGTACATATTTTTATTAATTTATTTTATAAGATAAAAAGTTAAACAGCGACAATGTATTATTTTTAATACAATAAAATTGATTTAAGATAAAATCTTATTCTTTGTTTTCCTTTCGTAATGGTTTTATTAAATTCATTAACACAACGGTAGTTTTTATATTTTTCCAAAAATTATAAAAAATGGAGTTATAATTCACTTTATTTTAAAAAATATTCAAAATAATTAACACTAAATATATCACAATACCAATTTTTTAAATATTGGAAAATTTAATTTTCGTAGCTCTAACAAATTAATTTTAAATATGTAAGAACTACTAATTTTTAATTTGCTACTTTCTATATGCTTTTTATATAAAAACAATATAAAAGTAACAATATAATTCAAATTCTAAATATTTGTCTTAAATAAGTAACAAAATACAACAAACATTTTAAACTAATAAATTTAATTCTCGAATTCAGAAATTAAACTAACAAAACTTTCTCTAGATGTTCCTTTCGCAATAGTTGATGGATGAGCCTAAAATAGTATAAATTTTTATTTGAATTGAATTAATATTAAAATTAATACCGAATAAAAACTGTTTAAGGACTCATCACTTAAACATGACCTTAATTCATCTCTTGGTGTACCATAATCATCTAATCTCAGAACAACAGTATCAAAACTAAAAATAAAATCAAAGTATAAATATAAGTAATTCAAAATATTAACGATTTTTACCATTTTGTATCTTCCATTGAATCTTTAGATTCATTATTAAAACTGTAAAATGGTAAATTTTTGGAAGTAAATGTACTTTCAGGATCTGGCGCTGCTGAAAACCGCCTGAATACATGTAGATTACAAGGAGAGGTGACGTTTTCTTTTCTAATTCCATTTTCAATTACGTAAAACGTATCATTGTTCTTTTTCTTTTGATCAAAACTTAAAACAAGTTATTGTAACGTTTTTACAAGTTGACATGGATAAATACTTACCAGGTACATAAAAAGATAAATAGAACGACTATTAAAAGAGTTCCTACAGTGAGGACTAAACTAATCCCTAAAAATGGAAAAAATTACAATTTTTTTCAAATATACCTATATGTGTTTACTAACAGGATTGTGACCAAACCACTGTAATAACCATTTCGACTCCAGTTTTAGTTCGTTAACCTTAAATAATGTGCGATTTTTTTTTTAACTTTTTTAACTTTTTAAATGGACGCGAACTTTTAACTGACCGGATGCCGCTTTAACCCAAGGATGATAAAGAGAGAAGGATGGACCGCTTAACTCAATCTGTCAGACTGTAAATGACGTCATGAAATACTGCACATAACCCCAAATCTACATAAAAATGTAAACAAAACAAAAATGGACTTGTGGTGTATTTGCAGTTACCTATTAAAAAATCTATTCATTGATAATTATTGTAAATATTGATAACATTCCTACCTTTCTTAAAAAAGAGTTATCCAAAACAAAATATATAAAATACGCAATAACAAAAAGGAAAATTCAAACAGTTCAGAAAAACAATAGCATAATTAAAACTACTGCAAGAAGCGATTAGCGATGTTTTGACAATTGATAGTGACATAAGTATTTCGTGACGTCATAAAATACACTTATTTTGCTTCTTATGGAAGTGGCCCATCCTTTTCTCTAGTTTATCATCCTTGGCTTAAACCCTTCTACTTTCTTCTTTTCATAATTTTGGGCCTCAATCTTTTGAGGACGCAGTCAAACACCGCGTGCAAAACCCCTATTTCGTAGATCTCCATGACAACGAGAATGCTATAAACTACTTTCGTACTTTCGTTTTATGAAAAATGCCTCTTTTTGGAAACAAATTTTCGCCTAAAAAAGCTCCTCAACGGAAATCTATTACAGAATCTCCAAGAGATCCTATGGCACAATTGTTAACAGATCAGAGAACTGTTAAACTTAAATTAGGAGAGCAACATTTTTTATTTGATAATGGAGACTGGATACCAGGTATAAAAATTAAAATTATACACTAAGTATTGAGGATAAAATAATTTTCGATTTAGTCAAATTGAAACTAATAAATGTTACCACTTTCTCAAAAGGCTAAGATTAATCTAATTCTAAATGTTGTTTTTGGAGGGTTGGAAATTATATTTTGAATTCTATTATAGTATAGCAGAAAATTTGTAATTGCCTTTTTTATTTTTCAATGACTATACTACCAAAACACTGGTTTTCATTGTTAAAATCGTTTTTCCGCCATGCTCTGCAAACCTTACCACCACGTCGTGACTTTTTCTATTTTCGCAAAGAAGTAAATCGAGCCTGAAATTCGCGATTAGTGTATTCCTAGAGCCTTATTTAATGAGCCGTTAATAACTGCAAAGAAAATTGCAATTTTTATTGTTTCAACCACTTTTTCGGTCATGTTCTGCTCACTTAAGTTTAAGCTAGCAGAACAATCATTATTGCGAAAATTCGCAGAGCAGAAAATTTTAAATTAGGGCATTTAATTAGCCTTTAATTGTCCATGTATTGATTTTTAATTCTGCTGACTTTGTTCTGCTAGCTTAAGAGACCTAAAATTGAACATTTTGTGTGGATTGAAACAAACCTTGTTGGTGAAAAATAAACATTATTTATAATTAATAGCAATCATTGTGAAGGTGAAAAGGAATATTTCACCTTTCTACAGTTTCCAACGTGAACGTCACACAGAAGGAAGTTCGTTCATTTTTTATAACGTGAATCTGTACTTTCGAGATGATAAAAAAACGGTCCATTTTAACTTACTTAGTAAGAGACCCGCAATAACTTATATAATACTGTTATTTAACAGATAAGATAAAAAAGTACGATTTATATTTTAGAAAATGGCCAAAACAGTCTAGCTCATAAAACCAAACAAAAAATGAAAAAACGAATACAAGACTTGGAAGAGGAAAACAATTTATTAAGACTAAAGTATGAAATGATGCTAAACATGGTAAAATAAGTAAAATAAAAGATGAATTTTCTCTTTTTTGTAAATTATTATTTTTTTAGATGACTCAAGCTGCCGTAGAAGGAAAACTAAACCAAACAGAACTGGTAAAAATGAAAAAGAATAAAAAATAAAAAATTTGTATTTTTAAACTTACTTAACAGATTTAACAGATCATATACAAACTATAAAAACTGTTTCCACCTCACTTGTTTGGACATTTAGTCCGTATATGTCCTAAAAAAATATATTATCAAAACAAATACAAAAAATTATTTAAACGATGTAATTTTACCTTCTTCTCCACACAATCCGCACTTTCTTTTCGCTCTAGTTTGACCATTGTAAGGCGCCGTACGATTATTTGTATTCTTTTTATTTCTTTGTACAAGATTCTTATCATTTCTATTGTTCCAATTTCCACCCCCACCTCCGAAGTCATCATCGTTACCGCCATTATTGTCACCTCCTCCTCCAACCTCAAAAATAATAAACAATATTTTTTTCGGAGTAAAAATTGCAATTGTCTCTTCAACCTCAACAAATTTATGTAAAAAATGTCAGATGTGACAAAAATAAAGGAGATGAAAAAGTAAAAAAAATCTTAAATTTCACAATCATTTCAATTGGCGCCCAACGTGGGGCAATTAAATTAATTAATTCGTTAATTGCCTAAATTTTGATTCATAATAAAAAAAACACATAAGATGGATCTAAGAGAAGATAGAAGATCAGAAGAACGAGTCATGCAAATGTTAATCGCAATGTATCAAAATATACAAGTAATAAACAGAAATCAAGAAAAGATCATGTTTGTTTTGGAAATGGAAAAAATGTCAGAGGTGGATATTAAAGGGTAAAAAAAATCTTTTACATAATCATATCAATATATATCGTGGATTGCACCGCATATTAACTTAAAACAACTACTCCTGGGACTACTTGCCCCCACAGATATTGTATTACATCGATCCAGATGATAATAAAATATATTTAAAATAAATAAGCATACAGACGAACTGTGATCACTTGACACAACTAAACCCCTTATGTCTCCCACTCATACCCTAAGTTTTCCATCGAAAAAAATACAAATTGAAGATACAAAGTAATATTTTTATTTCTCCGCTAAAATCTTAAAAGAGGTCATGTTACTGAATAATCCCCTTTTTGAGAGACAAGTTTCCAAAAAAGAATCCCATATATAATTAATAAATTAATTTCCGAAAAACTAGGTAACAAAGTCAAAAACATTTAAGAATTTTATTTACCAAAAGTATTTTAGTTTAAACTTATTTACACAATAGAAAACTTAAAATATAAACATGCAGAAAGACGAAAATCGATGTTAGATTGCCTAATTGAGAGGCTATTACCGAGATAAATTTAGGACAATTTATTGAAACTATGAACTCTGCATCTGTCAGCGAAAATTTCCTAAAAACTCGTTTTGCGCGACGGGGAAAGTCGACAGTTGGTCTGAGTGGCCGAAAAGGTCTCCGAAAAGACGAGCGATCAGTCAAAGTAAAAAGTAGCGTTAAAAGTTAGGTTTTAAAGAGTACGATAAAGAAGAAAGAATCTCCTCAATAAGGAAAACATTTTTAGAATAAAAGGTTACCTCGTCAGCCCATTTGAAAAATTTACAGCCTTGCCCCTGGGGCTTTTGGCAACAATAAAACTGTCTGCCAGTATTTGGTCCGGCTTTAGATACTGTTCTGAGAGCGGCGGGATTCCTACAGTCACATTTTACTTCAGACTGATCGTTGTTTTGAATTTCTTGTCTTCCGGCATTATTATTGGTAGTATCAGTGTCTCCATCAAGATTGGGAGCCCATAAAAAAAAATTACAAGAACTGTTGGCACATTTATAAAATTTTCTACCTAAAATGAATAATTGTAAACGAAATAGATGTTTTCATAACAGGACAAACCTTGATTAGGTCCTTCCTTCCTCACAGTAAGCAGAATAGCATCTTGGTTACAAGAACACACTACCTCTCCTAACTGTCCGTTATCATTTGCTAGACTGTTATTATTTGAATTATTTCTCGATGGTCCAGGTAAAGAATCCAAAGTTCTATTGGTTGTCGTACTTTGGTTCTGGTTAGAAAAGTTACTAGATATCCAAGTTCCCGATTTGGACGTCTTTGAATTAAATCCACTGTCGTTGTTTGACCTTGCATTGCCGAAACTCGTGTTGGTAGTGTTGTTTCTTGTAATGTTTGTAACTGGTTGATTTTGAACGTTGTTTTGTATTATTGCAGAGCCGTTAGGAACAGGTAAACCTACAAGAACAAAAAATAAAATGAAAGTAATAATAATTTGATTTGTAATAATTTTTACTATTTTACCTTGGCTTTTCACTGATGACAAACTAATTCCCAGCGTTTCCAAAACGTTTCTATCACAACCACCTATGCAAAGCGTGTTCGGATTTGGTTCACCAGGAAACAAATTCTGAATAAATTTTAATTTTAGCTTTTTAAAATTCGGGCCGCACTAAAATAGAAATGAACAATTAAAAATGGAAGATTACGATAAAAACCCTTAAAGTTATAATTAATTATTAGTACAACACAAACAAACAAGATTTTTCCATCACACATCATACAAAGATTCTCGAGAATGTATGACTCCATTCATCCATTTTTCATATAAAAAGATTTTTTTAAATTTTAAAATTAGTATTCATTTTACCTCCGAAGTGTGAGGTTTCGATATGATAACAAAAGTTAAAATCGGATATCATGATTACGCGAGTGATACCCGGCGGTCAGTGACACGGGATAAAAAGAAGAGAGTGACATCTTGACTAGATTCAGTCAAAATTTAGTGTCAATACTCTCTTCTAACCACATCTAAAAAATCGTGTTATATATAAAGTTTATGCAATGCACCAACAATCACCTGTGTTTCGGGTGTCGATGGTGGATGTAGGTCAACAGAATAGTGTCCTGTTTCAGGAAAATAGTGCAAGATCACGATTCACGTATTAATTTAAGTTGGGCAAAAATTACTAATTGATCGTTATGTGATCAGATTGTAATATTAACAAATGGCCTGTAAGGGGTATTTTAATATATATAAAAAAAATTATTAGAACTCCACAAACAAACAAAGATTTTTCCATCACACATCATACAAAGATTAAGTTCATTTTTTTCATTCTCTAGAATTTATAACTCCATTTTTTTCATGTAAAAATATTTAAAATTTTAAAATTCTTACTATTTCACAATGATGATTCTGAACTTCTACAGACTCTACAGAAGCTGGAAACCAAACTGAATTCCGACATTCGGGATATCCTGTACATGACAAAAACTGCCCTGGCCCATTCTTTTTATTTCTAAAAAGTACAAAAACGATCGTTTTTATTTTCGTAAATATGATCATTCTCAAATATCTTTAGATTTTACCTTAAAATTAAGTCATTCCCACATTTGGGACATTTCAGAGCAGGTCGATTATCATTATTGTTAATAATTTCTGTATCCGGAACATCAATTGGTCTATTATCTAATCTGTTTCCCAAACTTTCATCTATTAATCGCATTTTTTGTAATACCGTTTGAAAAACGGCCTTGTATTTCGCGACCTGCTCTCTTCTGACTTCTTCGTGATTTTTGACACCTTCGCAAATTAATTTTAAGTCGTTTTCGAATTCTGCTCTCAGAGTTGGTTTTGCTAATGACACTTCAAGACCTATATTATTGTAACTAAAAATAAAAAAAATTTAAAAAGAAATATTTAAAAAATTAAAAGGGGTCTAGATTCAGTTAAAATTTAAGAATAGACCGGTAGTATGGTTGCCGATGCGCAAAGGCGGGGCTTATCACTCGGTACTACCTCGTTGCTAGGTAACGTACCAACGCGCACAAGTAGGCGGTGACAATTACCGGTCTATTCTTAAGTGTATCCGACTCTAGATGTGTTTCGCTGTCAAGTAGCTCTAAATAACAGATTTAACCACAAAATACAAAATTAGAGTTGTATACAAGGCATACGACAGCACCTTAATCTAGAGATCTTACGAAAGGTCATCATGAGAAATTACTGAACATCTCAGAAAATTATATGCCCAGCGGAGTTCCCAATTACTATCAATGTTAGGATTATTTTGTATTCTTAGCAACTGTGTCCTAGAGACTATCCTGGTTTTTATTTTTAACATGTAGGCAAGTCAAACTGAAAGCACTCCACTCAATCTAAACCTAATCTAACTTTCAAATTTTTTGTTTACTACTTACCCCTCAACTAACCCCATTCCCAGCGTTCCAGGAACAAAGTATATATTTTCGTGCAGACCTACATATTCTCTTGTTTTTATTTTTTCAATATGTTCAGCATGAGTTGCATCAGTTCCGATACCATGTTTTTCCATTAGGCCAATCAGATCGGCTTCGGTAAGAAGTTTGGGAGGGCTAGTTGAACTTTCAACCTAATATTTAGAAATGTCAATTAAATAAGTGGATATTTTCGTGACTGTTCAATAATTTAGGTAGGTAGAATTAGTGGGAAGCAGTCAATTGTAGATCAATAATTAGTATAATTTCTTCGTTTTTATGTCGAGCTTTCGAAAATGTTTATTTTCTTTTTCAAGACAAATAACATGAAATTCAGATAAAATTATATACAAAAAGAAAGGGTAAGGGTAAAAAACTGTCTATCTCGATTTCCGGCAAAACTACAAGTCCTATGAAAAAAAGTTAAATGCCAAAGTTGTAGGTAATAAAAAGATCTACAACTTTTGTATTTACACTTTTTTCACATAACCTCAAAATGTATGTGAAAAATTGACATAACCAAGTTTTTGGTTTTTTATTTTTATCTTTTACAAAAATTTTTTTTTCACGAAATTTGGTGTAAACTTACCTTTTTATGTCCCAAACACACTGTAATTTTTTTCACCTTATTTTGACTTAATATCGAAAAAGCAGCCTAATTTTCACGTTAAAATATCTGCTTTTTTAAAAAACTGGTGTGCTTTTTGTTCGTTGAAATCTCTACTTTTTGGTGGTGTAAAAAAAATATACATTACTATCGTAAATGTTCTCAAAAAATGCAAAGAAACGAAAAAAATGTTTGAGCTATTTATTAAAATGTATACTTTAATTACTCGAAAAACGTGTAAGATTCTGTTTCGTTACTTTTTTCGAGTAATTAAAGTATAAATTTTAATAAATAGCTCAAAATTGTACATGATTAAAAAAAAAAATTCGGATTCGAGTTTTTTCGTTTCTTTGCATTTTTTGAGAACATTTACCATAGTAATGTATATTTTTTTACACCATCAAAAAGTAGAGATTTCAACGAACAAAAAGCCCACCGAGTTTTTTAAAAAGCAGATATTTTGACCTGAGAATTTTCGATTGAAAATTAGGGTGCTTTTTCGATATTAAGTCAAAACAAGGTGAAAAAATAAATATTTTAAATCAAAAAAATTACAGTGTGTTTGGGACATAAAAAGGTACGGTTTCACGAAATTTGTAAAAGATAAAAATAAAAAACCAAAAACTTGGTTATTTGAATTTTTCACATAAATTTTGAGGTTATGTGAAAAAAGTGTAAATACAAAAGTTGTAGATCTTTTTATTACTTACAACTTTGCCATTTAACTTTTTTCCATAGGACTAGTAGTTTTGCCGGAAATAGAGATAAACAGTTTTCTACCCTTAAACCCTTCAACTTCCCGACCTCAGATCGCCCGTAAATTATTTTTCCTTTCATTTTTTTTTACTTTTTACCATTTTCAAAGGCTTTAGCACTGGTTTATTAACAATGAGTATATTCTATTCATCTAATTAATATTTTTCAAGTGGTTCATAACATCGGCAACCCACCATGCCTCAGAGGGCATGTAAAACCGTCGGTAGTTGCGGTCTGAAAATTTCTACACCATCACACGAACTTTATTATTTATTGAATAAATTAAAGATACTTATATTTTTGTTTTGTTTAATTTTCGCGTTATATTGCATGATATATATTTTTTAAATATGTCACTTACCATATCTAGCAGCGTTGGAGTAAAAGTATCACCAACTCTGTAATTATTAATTTCTTTTGCATTCCATTTCTCATAAATATAAACTTCGAGATAATTTTTTTCCAAAACTATAAGTCCTTTTGTCGAAAACTTTTCTTCGGCAATATCCACATTAACTGTAGTTTCAAATCCTTTGGCGTCTTTATGTAAACAACCCAAAAAATGTCTTACTATGTATTCATATAATCTTTGTTCGTTCCCTGCCAAATTATCAGCATATTTAGTAGGATGGATAGGGGGATGTGCCTAAAAGAAATTAAGTAAAATTAAAAAATCTGTTACACATTTTCAATTCTTTTAATTTTCTCACCTGATCAGACTTTCTTCCTTGCCTCGGAGTGGGTCCACCTTCGTCTATAATTCTCTGAGCAAAGTTACCCCACCTACCATCATTTACCTGTTGCTGAACCAAATTAGATAAGTTCAATTCTTTGGGAAATATGTTGGTTTCAGTACGCGGATAACTTATATAACCCTGAGTGTACAACCTTTCTGCTATCTGCATAGTATCTTTTGCATTGATTTTTAATTTCCTCGACACATTTTTCTCCATTTCCTTTAATATAATAAAAATTATTGCTTATTACAGTAGAACAAGCCCTAACAGGAGATGTCAAGGTCTGATGCGCAGTGTACATCATCTGAAGTATTGAAAGCAGACTGCAAATGAAACTTATTGTAATAAAAATATATTTCACTAAGTATATGTTATTAAATATTTTTACTAAATCATTAGAATTGTATTAATTAAAAGAAGAAGTTTAAATTTTAAAAATTGTTGTTTATATTTCAAAAATTTGGATGTCTATCTTACAAAAAGGATACCCCCTATTTCAGGATACTTGAGAAAGTTGTGTATGAGCAGTTGGTCAATTTTCTTGAATCAAATGAGAGGTTAACAATTTTTCAATCAGGTTTTCGGAGCAAAAATAATTGTGAATCTACTATTCAGTCTGTGCTTTCTGAGTGGAAATTAAGTATTCAAAACAAGCGTACTACCTTGGCAGTATTTTTGGATTTGCGGAGGGCATTTGAGACAGTTGATAGATCAAGATTAATAAGAAAATTACAAAATATAGGTATTGTGTTTTGCTCTGCAGTGGCTGGCTGATTATCTGGATAAGATATTGCAAAAACTAAAAACCAACAATACAATATCTAGACAAATAAGAAATGATAAGGGTGTTCCACAAGGAAGTGTTCTGGGTCCGTTACTGTTCCTAGTATATATCAATGATATTGTAAATATCGTTAATTATACAATTTATCAATTTGCAGATGATGCTCTTATTTATTTTGACAGTTTGGATGCTGATGACTGTTTTGTAACAATTAATAGGAATTTGTAAAATGTTGTATAACTTACCACTGTATCAAGGGGTAGCGGCCGCCATTTGCTTTTTTCTTTACTTTCTACACTCTCTACAGTTGCTAAAGAATTTTCTTGACAAATATCTAATATCGCTTCACAAGCATGTTTATCAAAAAGTCTATCCCTCTTCCAAGTAAACTCAGCCGTGATGCTCCCAAGAGTATGAGACACTAACAAAAAACAAAAATTACATCAAAACTAAATAGGACTGTAATATTGTGACCCCATTTTATTCAAATAAGCAAAGCTTACCCCATTTCGCCCTAAATTATTTGTTATTTTCTTTACATTAATTTAAATAATAATTTACTTACTTTTAATTCTCCAAAATGGTTCAGAAATGAAATCTTCAATAGCCTGATATCTCTCTACAACAAAACCGAGAGTTGGAAACTGGCAGGAACCATAACTTATTAGTTTATCAGCTAACTTTTGAGGAAATACCTTTGTCAGTCTTAAAGTTTGTAATCTTGTAAATGCGGCTCCTAAAATTTTTTATTTACGTTAAACTTTTAATTTTTCAAGTATATGGAATATTTGTTAACATCTTATGCCGATTTTAAATAAATGTATTAAAAATTACCTGTTCTTAAATCTAATTCCTGCCTTACATCTACTGCGTCACTGATATTTTTGTTGGGTTGTCCCAAAGTTCTTAGAGCCCTAAATATTGAGGTGGCCGTTATCTCGGAAAATTTAGCCCTATATATTCTAAGATTTGGCTTAACATCTGTGCATACTTTAATAATTTCAAAACCTATATTTTCTCCTTCTCTATCACAATCGGTCCATATTATCAATCCATCACAAGAACGTATCTCTCTTTCTAAAGTTTTCTTTAAAAAACAAAAAAGCCTGACTTGCAAATTTATATATTAAAAAACTAATTATAATCTACTTACTTTCACTTTTTGATAATTCTCTGGACACTGTTTTACAATGGGGGCATCAAATAAAACAAGAGGGTTACACCCATGCCAACTTTTGTAGGCCCCTGTAAAGGCATAATTAAGCAAATGACCAGAAACGGAGGTCATTAGCATCCTGGCTTGTTCATTAAATACTGTACCATCAAATTCGTATATCTTATTATAAGGTGACAAACCTTCCCTCTAAAAAATAATTTGTTTCAGGAAACCTACCTTGATATGATTTAAGTGAGCGATTACTAACTCTGTTAGAAGCCCCTTTAGATAACAGTTGCGCAATATTTTTAGCAGCATCATTTTTTTCGGCCACATTTAAATATTTCATTGTGGGTCGTTTTGCTTCTGAACTAAAAAGTCGTATACCCGGTTTAAAAGTCAGATGTATTATTTTGAAGACTCTCGTTTTCATTTAGATTGAAAAATGTTACATTTTTATAAAAACATTTAATTTAACATACACTTTATAAAAATTGAGGTAAATTGCTACAATATTTATTTTTGATTTTTGAAGGGAGATTACGGACGAGTTCTTCTTCTTATTTAAATAATCTGCCCTTTACCAATTCATATTTTATTTATACTTTGACATTGACTATTACTGAGTGTTAATTCTGCAAATTGATTTCATTTCTTCTCTTTTTTAAGTTTGAAAGTGGAAATATTCAGATACCGAATAGTAAAAGTTGAAAAGAAAATATAATTAAAGAACAGAATTTAGAATGTTAACAAATGAGCTGAATTCTATTAATTCATTTCTTGGCAAATAGCGTACAAACTCAGTAATTCTAATAATCAAATTAAACGTTTTTCAGCACCTCGGTTTCTTTTCCTAGATGTCAAAGTCAATTCATCAAGGTGATATGCATGTTGATTTTTTAAAGAATATATCATTTTTAAGGAAATACTATTACTGAAACCTACCAACCATGGGTATTCTAGAGAAAATATCCGAAATAGAAAAGGAAATATCCAGGACACAGAAAAATAAAGGTACTAACAATTAAATTTATGTCAACAGTTCTACCTAACCTATTTTTTAGCAACGGAATACCATTTGGGACTTTTGAAAGCAAAACTTGCAAAATATAGGTCTCAACTGCTAGAACCATCAAAAAAATCGGAAAAGGGAGAAGGATTTGATGTTTTAAAAAGTGGAGATGCTAGAGTAGCACTTATAGGGTTTCCATCAGTGGGAAAAGTAAGTTTTCTTTTTAATTTTTTCCTTGAGTGTAAAGTAAAATAATTTGTTCTAATTTGTAGTCTACATTACTTTCAACTCTAACCAAAACTGAAAGTGAAGCAGCATCATATGAATTTACCACACTTACTTGTATACCAGGGGTTATAGACTATAACGGAGCTAATATTCAACTTTTAGATTTGCCAGGTATTATAGAAGGAGCTGCTCAAGGAAAAGGAAGAGGTAAAAACAATACAGGGTCTCCCTGAATTAGAGTGTGGTTTAAAATAATAGTAGTTTATACATTTTTAATGTTATTTTATACTATAATTGTTTATTGTAGGTAGACAAGTTATAGCCGTAGCAAGAACTGCCGATTTAGTTCTTATGATGCTGGATGCAACTAAAAAAGATGTCCATAGGTGCTTGTTGGAAAGAGAATTAGAAAGTGTTGGAATTCGACTAAACAAACAGAAACCCAATATTTATTTTAAAGTAATAAATTTGTTATATCACTTTTATAGATTAACTGAATTCTCTGACAACCAAGAAAATTACTATATCAAAGTTTTCTTTATAGATTAAAAAAGGTGGAGGTCTTTCTTTCAATTCTACTTGTCCTTTAACGAACATCGATGAAAAGTTAGTGCAGTTGATTCTTCACGAATACAAAATTTTCAATGCGGAAGTTTTATTCAGAGAAGATTGTACCGCCGATGAACTGATAGATGTAATTTGTGCGAATCGAGTGTATTTGCCCTGCCTTTACGTTTACAACAAAATAGATCAGATATCCATTGAAGAAGTCGATAGAATAGCCAGACAACCATTCAGTGTAGTTGTAAGGTAAAGAGAGATTTTAAGTAGATTCAATTTAGAGACAAACTTGCAAACTCTCTTTAATTTCTTCAGGATTATATGAGTGATGCGAGTTTGTAGAACTCTGATTAATTCTTTACAAGTGTAACATTTTAATTCTTATCTTTATACATTTTTTTTTAGTTGTAATATGAAACTAAATCTAGATTATCTTTTAACGACTTTATGGGAGTATCTGAGCCTAATAAGAGTGTACACCAAAAAACCCGGTCAGCCTCCGGATTTTAGCGATGGATTAATTTTAAGAAAAGGCGTGGCAGTAGAACACGTTTGCCACGCTATACATAGAACTTTAGCAGCGGAATTTAAATATGCCTTAGTTTGGGGTACGAGCACCAAGTACTCACCGCAACGTGTCGGAACTAGTCATATTATGCATGACGAAGATGTTATACAAGTTGTTAAAAAATAAAATGCTTTTTCTATTGTATGGTTATTAATATTAAATTGCATTTTTTGTAAGAATATTTTATTGTATTTCAAAAATATACCTACAGTTTTTTCAATTGGATTTTTGTGAAAAAAGGGATCTCCAATCTATGAAATCGCAAAAAAAAATTCGAAAAGAGCGACTTCGTTTATCGGGTTTTTTCCACCAGATCAACTCTACTAAACGGGGAGGTATATTATCAATACTATTATTTTTCTCAGTGTAGTTCGGTTTGTAAGAATGTGAATCAATACTTTTACTTTTCTCAGTGTAGCTCGAATTGTTTATGTGTCAATGCTGTGACGTATTTCCTCTCAATATTGTGGCTTTCGCCTCTTGTGATTTAGTTGTTTCACATACGTCAAATAAGCCAATAAAATTTTGCGATTTGTTCTGATTGTGAAATGGCCTGTGTTTCGTTTTTTTTAAAAATTATGGTTCTGAACTAATAATAAGGCGAATTATTCTAAAAATTAAACGGCAACGTGAAGAAATGCCTCGATTATTGACGTTGACAGTGACGTTTGTATAATATCAAAATTTTCCAGATGACATGACATCATTGTTCACAAATTCATCGATAATTTTCCAGAAATTTCACAACAAAAAATTTTTACCAGTGTCTTTGCAGAAACATATTTATCATTAAAATGTCGTTAAATACGGCACATTTAAATGGCGGGGTGTTAATACACAATGGAGAACAGTAAGTGCAAAAAAGATTAAAATGTTTTTTTTACTAATCATTTATTT
Source organism: Crepidodera aurea (assembly GCA_949320105.2). Classification (NCBI taxonomy): domain Eukaryota; kingdom Metazoa; phylum Arthropoda; class Insecta; order Coleoptera; family Chrysomelidae; genus Crepidodera; species Crepidodera aurea. Next base: position 5,696,524 of record OX439473.1, on the reverse strand, counting down.
CCAAGAATTTTGTTGTACTCCGATGGTGTAGCAGTAGAATGGTCTGGACAACAACCTGGACCTTTTCAAGGAGCCAAAAAAGGACTAATATACCTCACTACCCATCGTGTTATCTTTATAAATAAATCGGGAGGAGACGAAATGCTAAGTTTTAGCTTTCCTTTCATAACACTCAGCGAAGTAAGTTTTAAGACTGGCCTTTTAAATATTACGCGAGTTCTTACATAATTCGTCTTTAGGTTGAGGTAGAACAACCCGTTTTTGGTGCCAATTACATAAAAGGGAAAGTTAGAGCTCAACCAAATGGAAATTGGATTGGCGAAGCCAAATTTAAGATAACATTTAAAAAAGGAGGGGCTATAGAGTTTGGAGAATCTATGCTTAGGGCTGCTCATTTTGGTAAGTGGACCTTTTTTTTAATGACATTTTCACTATTTTAATTAAATTATTGCTTAATTAATTAATTTGTCATTTGCCTAACCAGTAATCCGATAATAATAATTATTTTTTTATTATATGACACTTTTATCTGTTTGATTGAGTGTTTATTGTAGATACTACTGATTTTTAAATGATGTATCATTAAATAACAATTTTTACATAAGTTGCAAAATTACGCTAAATATTACTAAAAGTATGTGACAGAAGCTGAAAACAATTTAAATAATTTGCATTTGCTTTTTGTGGGTATCTTCAACAAATAAATATTAAATTGAACTTTCACAATTAAAAAATTAAGGATTATTGTTACCTTGACATCAAAAGTATGTATTATTATATATTAAATCTGAGAAATACTATTAAACCGTTTACATTGTTTATACAGTGTGTCATAAGTAATAGGTCAAATTTTAAGTGCATATTCATGACTGAGAAATAATATTTTGCTTAATAAAGTTTTTTTGTTAATAAATCAGCCATTATTTTGGATGAAAAATAAGAATCTAAAATAATTTTCAACTTTAAGCACTCGTAGGTTAGGTCCAACCTCATCAAACAAAATATTAAAATGTTTCATTCCTGAATCCCACTTAAAATGTATCTCTTTACTTAAGAAAATTTATTCAAAATTGCAAATAAATTTTAGAGCAGTGTTATTTAAAATTATTTGCAGCTATAGATGCAGATTTATCTGGAGATGGTAAGCATTTTACTAGTTGTTTGTGTAGAATTAGTCTATGGATTTGTTTTTTTAATTTACATCATGAGCCATAATGCATAAAACATATGTTTTCTTTATTTGCAAAATTGTTTAAAAATTTTAGTACTTTTAGAATTTAATAAAATATACAGGCGTATAAATTATGCAGGTATATATTAATATAATAATGATATGATTGTTACTTTTTAATAATCTTTATTTTCAAAATTCATATCTGACATTTGTAATCTCATCAACATAAACAAACATCACCTTTCCTTTAAAGTCCTTTTTACATATTTTTTTTTATTCGTTTTAAAATACACTTCCCATAATTTTGTCCCTTTTTTTACACCATAACATTCCCAAAATTTGTTTTCTTAATTTATTTTTATATTAAAAAGAAATAATAAAATCAAATTTTAATTTCTATTTTTCCCACTAAAATCTTGTATTTTTCTTTGATTTCTTTTCGTATACTTAAATTCTCTCTTCCTCTGCTATTTCCAAATTCATTTTTATTTCTTCTTTTAAATTTTCTTTCAATATCCGAAAATATTTATTTATATTTAAAAATTCCCATCAAATTTAATACCAATGGTTTGCCTATCCCCCTAGATAAATTTTCCTCTATTGCCACTTGCACCTTATTGTTTATTTCTGTAATTTCCTGTCCGTAACCTTCACATTCCTCTGACATATACTATTTTTCTCCTATATAATTTCATATATCATCCCAAGTTCTCCATTGACCTTTACCTTAAATCCTTCTAAACCTTCCTCATTAGCTTTTGTTTGCAAATTCACTTCTTCTATTCCTTTTTGAAAATCTACCAATTTCTCCTCTACTTCTCCTTGTACCTATATGACTTTTTAAATTTTCATCTATTTTATCCCCTAATTGGCATACCTTCTTTTCCAATTTTGTCTGTATTTCTCCAATTTTTTCACTTTTCTGCTGTTTCTGTTCAATTTTTTCCACATTTTTCTTCATTTCTTCTTGTTCACCTTGTACTACTTGAATCCTACGTTCCAATTTTTTTTCAGACATCTCTCGGTTCTTTTTAATAGTATTTATTTTTCCTTCTATTTCCAGTTTAAATTCTCTTATAGTTAGTTTCATTATGTTTCTCCATGTTCTTATTCATATCCTTCAACTCTTCTTGAATTCCCTGTTCCATTTTTCTAATGTTTCCTTCCATTCTGTTAAATAACATTGTCAGAGCATCCAACGTAGGACTATTTCTTCCAAACATTGTGTCTCCCATTACCCTAACATTCATTTCTGCAAGCTCTGCAACATGATCTTGCTCTTCATTTAAATCTTCCTGTCCATCTACACTCCTTTGGTCTCCTTCTTGTTGTCCACCTTGTTCCACACATTCTCCCCTAAATTCCTTCCCTGTTTCAGTATGTTCCTCCATCTTTTGGGTTAACTCAATTTACTTGCCCCACGTTGGGCGCAAATTGATTTAACAATAATTCTATGATGTAGATACAAATTTTCCTCCCCAAAAATTACATGACAAAGTGGTGATGTTTTAATGTTTTAAATTTTCGCAGCTTCTAGAGGCAATATGCAGGCTCCACCTCCTTATGTGCCCCCACAGAACCAGTGGTATGCTGCTCCTCCACCCGCATATGCCCCTCCTCCACAAGGTAAGAAATGTTATAGCTTATAATAAAATAAAGCTTTTAATTTTTTTAACAAAAACACCTTTTTCAAGTTTTTTTTTTGGTTTGGGTAATGTCAATATGAATTGCTTTATTTAATATTAAATATCAATTCTTTTCCGAGTATCATTCGTTCTTAATTTATTAGTTCTTTCGTTTCTATCCATCCGCCTATCGTTTTTCTGTAAATATAATTTTGAAAGTGAAAGTTAACTTCACTTTTGCAGGTTATTACGGCTGGACGCCACCTACAAACGTTTTCCCCCAACAACCTCCTGCCGATGGCGTCTTCATGACTGACGCACCTCCACCATATCCCGGCATTAATGCACCCTATCCTGGTCCAGCTGGGTACGCTCCTCAGGCGCCTGCGGGCGCTCATGGTCCTTTTGTTAATCCCGCAGGTGAGTCCCGGTGACAGTTTTTAGGTTAAAGTTTATTACTTAAATTATCGGGTTATCTACAAAGCTGTCAATCTATCTTGTATGCCATAAACATCATCGTGGAATTAACCGTATCAGTTTTTTCCTCGTTCACTTTTCAACGGTTGCATTTCATAGAAAAAGCTTAAGAAAAATATAAGATTGTCCAATATAAGTCCATTTTTCTCTTGTTCATATCTTTCCTGGTATATAACAGAGTATTTTTCCACATATTTCTGCAGGAGCGCGTCATAATTTTTGTAAAATTTAATCTATATTTTTTAACCTTATTTTTGTTCTGCATATTCAATTTTCAATATTTTTTATTGGAAAAAATAATAGTTATTTTAAATTTATCCCGCTTTTAAACTTACTAGGCAAAACTAATCCAAGTAAAAACAATTTTGTATAACATCTAACTAACGTTTTGAAAAATAAATTAATTATCTATTTATGTCTTGTGTTAATTCTAACAACTAAAATTTTAGTTTTTTTAGTTCTGATAAATGTATTAAAAGTTATTTGGTCAATTCATATGTTAAATCTTGTATAGTTGCAAAACAAATTATTAGCCTAGGTCAGAATATTGCAAATCTAGTTTTTCAATTAAGCTTATAATGAAGAACCTTCAAAATCTCAAAAAAAGAAACAAAGATTTAATCAGTTTTTGGTGTTAAGGAAGATTGACCATTTTCTAGATACCTGTGTTGTGAAAGACACTAACGATGTTGAAGTCTGGAGGAAGTCAAGAAATGATTAAAAACGCGTTGTTACTTTAATTTACTTAAGGTTTTAGAAACTTGGTACATTATAATAAGATAATGAACCAGTAAAATTTTTAAAGAGCTGTAGAGAACCAGAAAAAGATATACTTTAGATCCTGTGTGGTATTATACAATGCCTGGTTTCACTTGGAGTTGCAAGTATGAATGTCATCAATTACAGTTTATTCATTGGTTGGTTTTATAAATAGGAATTTTAAATTTTGGGTGATTGTTTAAGAAGTAGGGAGAAAATTAGCGTTATTTAAGAAATATATGGGCGTGTGGGTCTATCTCGATTGAGAATACTTCTAAAATATTTTTGTTCTTGAGTATTCCCGTTGTTATTTTTGTCCCTCTCGTGGTCCGAATCACAATGACTTTGGTGTAAATACCTTGATTTATAGCATAGGTACTAATTCATATTTTTAATTATTTGTTCATTGAGTTCGAGCCTTTTAAATTATGCAAGGACAGAATTTGGCATTTTTTCTTTCTAGGGTTCATTGTTGATCCGTATTTATACTGTTGGACTTACTGTTTTCCTTACCCTGGTGGGCCCGTTCGAGATAGACCCCATGGAAAATATAGATGATGATATCCCCAACCTGTAGTAAAAAAGCTTTTGGCATTGCTGTATTGTAACGTTTCGTTTAGTTGAAAAAAGTGGATTGTCAGTATTTTGTTCCTTAAAACGCTACAAATAGCACTACAGTATCGCCAACAGTTTTTTGTCGGAGCACAATCTAATACCCTTATCGTAACCAAATGCAAATAAAATCCTGAATAAATATGACCGTTTTCCGTTTTTATTTCTAATTATTAAGTATGAAATTAAATAAACTTTTAATGCATACGAGATTTACAGATGCATTTGTCCGTCAACTATTGGATTTATAAGTGGCTAGAAACACTGCAAACTAACAAAAATTCAATACATTTTTGCAGTTTATTAACCGATATAGATTTAATATTAACCTCTTTTTAATCTTTTTTTATCCATATAATCGTTTGATACATAAAATATCATTATTTTAATGTATTGACTTTTACCTCTAGTGAAGTTTGTTTTAAGTGTTTTATATAAAAACCGAAACGTAGTAAACTCAAATAAAATTAATATTCCTTACCACCACCCAATAAATAAGTTATTTATGCAAGTATGTAAGCTGTCACTTTTTTGACGAATGACATTTTTTAAAGGTCCGAAATTCCACTAAAAAATTAATATAAAAATGCGTAGAAACTGCAGTTGTAGCCAACTTAGGTGATACGTGACACTCTCGAGCAGGAACCCAATTTAATTCGTGCAAATTTATTGCGTTTAAGAACTGTCAATTGCTGTCAGTAAAGTTTTATCAAACTGTCAAAGCCATCTAGACGATGTTATAACGATTGAATGACAGTGCAGTTGGCTATGAAATTTGTAAGAAAAGAATAAGTTCCTATGGGTTGGCTCGTAGGAAATGCCATTATTTCCTAATTAATGGCGAATATGAAACTTGTACTTTTCTTTATAATCGTAGAAAAAGAATAGTTAGTAATTAGCATACCGTACTATTTAAATTTCGTAAAGAATTCAGTTTTAATGATGTTATTTGTTCTGTTTAATTCCTTTTGTAGAATTAATGATGAAAATAAGATTCGTGTATAAATAAACTGTCATTTTTTTTTGTTTATATGCTACAAAAGAAACGTATTTATCTTTTCGAGTTTTTTAAATTCCAGATGCAAAAGCTGCAGAAGCTGCCCAGTCAGCTTATTATGATCCGAATCAACCTCAAATGGCATATATTCCTCCACCAGCTTATTATGTAAGTAAAAAGCAGTTTTAAAGTATAACAAAAATATTATTAACATTTGCTCACCTATCAGTGCTATTATTAAATATGTCAACATTTGTTAAGATCAGTAAATGATAAATAATTTTTTCTATTGTTAGGAAAATCCTCCTAGTTACAACCAAGCCACTGGCAAGAAAACTCAATAAAATTGAATAACCTGAGTCTCGGCACGTGAGCAAAAGGCTTTGCCAATATGTATTCTTTATTTTTTTAATTATTATTATTATTTGAGTTCAACAAAATTTTTTCACTCTTTTAATTGTTTAGATTTCTAGTCCCTCCAATATATTTTTGTCAGGAAGTAGCAAGTAAATTTTGAAATGAAAAAAAAAAAATATATTTTTAATTAACAAAAAATAAAAGTATGAATAAATATATGTTGTTATAATGCATTTATTTAGGTTATTATAGAGTATACGTTTTTGTTTGTACATATTCAATTTTATAAGTTTAAACATGTATTTGTTCAGATTAGCTTGTATATTTCAATAGAAAAAAAATGACATGTACTTGTTTCATTTTAAACCAAAACGCCCCTTTTGTTTATGTTTATGTATACACAGCACTCTTATATTACAAATGTGCTTATTCATTTTGTCACGTTTCTAGGGGACACCCGCTCCGACCACTCCTCCACTTTTAGACCCCGCCCCTTTGACACCTGTCAACAACAAAATTCTACTTTCTAATTTGAACATTTTGCTAATTCCAGTTCTTTTCAGAGAAACACAAAGATATTTTCCTTTACAATAAATATCTAACACATATTCTTATATTTCTAATTAAAAAGTCACATTTTCTATAATGCTAGGATAACACATTTATACATATTTGTATTTAATTTAAATAAGCAATTTAATTAGGGATAACCCCGAAAACCTCTTCGCTGTCTTCTCTTGCTTTCGGATCGGGAAAATCGAAAATCAAACTGCTCGAGTAATCGTAAGTGCCGACTTTCATTGCTACGAAACCTCCATATCCTGGTTTGCCCTTATAATAAATTCCTGCGGATCTTAGGGGCACCGCAGGATCGGCATTGGCAGGTTGAATATCAATGAACGGAATTGTCGTTTGGCCCGCGTCCTTGTCCAAATCCGTATTTGTAAATTGGACATATTTTCCTTGTTCAAAGTTAGGTTCTGAGGCAGACGAGTAAAGAGGGATGTCTGGGTTGGAAAAATCTATTCTTTCTCTGCAAAAAAATATTTTCATCATCATATATGTATAGAACAGGGATGGGAAACTTTTTCATCGACACAGAATATAATATTCCGAACTATTTATTCGTTCGCGTGCAACTTTACTACTCCGCATTCCAACTATTCACACTTCTTCCAATTATTTGTGATTGACGTTAATATAATGATTGCTACAACTATTTAGATAAAAGATAAAACATTTACCTGACACTTCTTTTGCTAACCTCATACGATTCATCGGTATAAAGCTGGCCAGTTGAAAAATTAAATGGTGTAATGGTTATTCGGAACTGTAAGTCTCCATTATAAATAAAAAATCTTGCTCCTAAAAAAACACGATTAAATCTATATAAGTACATGTATAGCTACGATAGGCACGAGTTTACAATGTATTTTACTGGATGAATGATGATTAAAAAATTAATGGTTATGAATATGAAAGTATGAAGTAAAAATAATTGGTTATCCAACTTAAAGGCAAGCAAATGTAAACATCTGCATTCACTTTTAAATAGGATTTTCTTTTATATGAACTAGTTAGTTAGGTAGTTAAAACCCTTAATGCGACCCTGTCTACTAGAAGTGTCACCAGGGCCGTCGCGTGGTTTTTAGGCGCCCAAGGAAGGCTTTAATCGGCCCTCCTCTTTGTGAAACTCGTAATTTTGGTCGTTCGAGTTTTGGTAGGAGGGGGATGGATACCCTATTTTAATTATTTGACAGCTGTACATTTTCATTTTAATTTTTCAAAGCCTACTATGTTAAATACGTTAAAAGTAAATTAAATAGATACCGTGGCTAGAATATTTTAAATGCAAATATCTCGAAATGAGCTGAATTATGCTATTAAAACAAGTATACATTTTTTGTTCTAATTTACAGGGTGTATCATAAAGACTTGAAAAAAATTCAAAAAAGGCCAGGAATAAAAAAAAATGATACTTTTCTTCATCCAGTAGAGCGTAGGTGGCGCCCTCTTTATCTAATCTCAAAATTGATAACACGCTTATGATTTACTAACTTAAAAATATAACCATACCACATTCCAAGTCAATATATTAAACTATAAAGAAATTATTGCAAAAAAACGAAAAATAAATTTTATCTTCATCACCCTGTATCTTAGTAGTAGGTAGCATTTGACCCAGAGTTATTTAGTAAAATATGAATATTTGGAGGTCCTGAACCTATGATTAAAATATTGACCATTCCTTATGATACACCCTGTAGATATACTAAGATTTGATTTACTCAGAAAAATCCTAGATCCGCCCCTGGCGCAAATAAGTTTTTTAAGTCAGCGTTACTACAGTCCGACGAAGGAAAAGGCCACAAAAAATTTAGGTTATGTATAGTGTCAGATTTAAATTTTCTCCGATGATTATATTTTAATAGAGAAACATTTGAACTAGTTATTTGTAAATCTTGATGTTGTTCAAGAAAATAATGAACAAGTATAGTTTAATTTTTATTCGCGAAAATATAAGCCGATATTTGGTGGAAAGTGTCGAAGTTTGTGTTAACCATTAAGTATTTGCGGTAGGTTTTAATTTGAACTATCTAATGAAAAACTGCTCTTCTTTTTCGTCATTAGTTTTCGTTTGTGCTGAACAATCAACAAATGTTCTTAGAAATGGTAAGTACTACTAATATTTTTACTTACCAGTGATAATATAATTTTCTCTTTCTACTTCCAAATCATCTAACAACAACGATCTGCTGTAGTAATTCATTGTAAAATAGTCTTTTCCACTTTTTACACCGTAATCCGTTATTCTATATCCATCAACTGGCACCCATCTTGTTGTATTCTGTTCTATATATCCGTGTGGTAATAATTTTCCTTCTTGAATTTGAATATAAAAAATACGGTTTTGTTTTACTAATTTCATACCAGTTACAACTCTAAAACAAAGTATCGTAATAATAAAAATAGGCCATTATTCATCGATTTAAGAATAAAAATTGTTTTCAAAAATAAAACACGAAGTCATGTACCACAGTTTTTATGTATAAAGAAAGGAAGGAGGCGGAACAAGTTTCGCCTAAATAGTCATCTTCAGGCCTAACTTACCAACATTGGAAAATGTAAACATTTTTAAAGTAAGTTTTGTAAGTTTGTTTGTTTCATTTTCTAATGTTGGTAAGTTAGTTCTTTGTAGAGGAGTGTGTATTTTTAACACTGAAGATGGCTATTTAGCCGAAACTGTCACCGCCTCCTTTCTTTTTTTATACATAAATATTATGATACATGACTTTGCATGCGTTTCATTTTTGAAAACTTTTGACCACATTTGAGACATGGATAACCTTTTGGATTTAATAAAAAGTGTGTTATTTTTGCTACTCTGTAGTGGATTATTTCAATTTTGTAATTTGTCCTTGTAGATTATCGTATAGTAAAATAAAAAGGTTTTATCTCCATTTAAAGAACTAAATGTACAAAGACGTAGAAAAATGTTCAGACATTATTTTCTTACCTGTTGTTTGTAGTATCAGCTGAAACGAATCTTAAATTGAAATATCTATCGGATTGAGGTCCTTGTTGATCACAGAAACATAGACAATAAGAACAATGTACGAACCATCTGAACCAACTATTAACGCTACGTTTCAAGCATTTGCTTTTCTCACCTAAAACTTTGCCACTCTCATATTGTATGTAGTCGTACCTTCTTAGACTATCTACTGGCTGAAAAACAAAGAATAATGACATTAGTGGAGGGTAAATTCTGTAATCTAAGCAGGTTAAATTAAAAATACTTACAGCTATGCAAGTATTCAAATGGGATTCTATAAATCTGCAGTTGTACAGATTCCCGTTACATGGTTTCATTTTTCTGCAGTATTCACTACTACTGTCGTAGCATCCATAATTTTTAGTAGATGAATACATGGCGCAGTTTTCTGTACAAGTACCGTCTGGATTTAAATCTACTTCGTTTTGAATATGGGCTTGAATTAATTGGGTCACTTGGGAGTATGTCTTTCCTAAAAATAAGTAGTAAGCGTTCTAGACGAATCCTAAATACACATTTTCATATTTTATTTCATTGTAGGCTTTGCATTACTTGTTATCTCCATGTTTTAGAATATTTGCTTTCGTAATTCATCCTTTAATATAATAATAAGGATTGTTTATCTTACCTTCCACGTGATTTCTTGGATCACATCTGTAAATTTTTCCATTTGTAATTTTCATAACACCAGCCATAGTTGTAATCATATTTTTAGTTCTCGTCTTAAATTCTTCTCTAGTTTTTAAAGATGCATCTGTATGATTTCCTAAAAATATTAATCAAACCTATTTTCGAAATGGTAAATAATATGCAGTGCCGGTTTAAGGCATACGCGAAGGATGCGGCCGCAGGCGGGCCCCGCGGCCATGGGGGCGCCGCAGATTGAAATTTTTTTTGTGAATGTAATGTAATAAAAAGTAGCCCAAACAGCGTTTTAGGCTACTCAAATTTTAAAAATTCTCCCAGACCCCCCGGTATTACGCCCCCCTAAATTACGCCACTGGTATATGAGGGGCGCCAGTGAATGAAGAATATCACGTCTTTCCTCCCGTTTTTGAGGATGCTGAGCACGGTGGTGTTGTTGAAGATTACTTCCAACCCTCACCAACCCTCCACTGGCCAAAGTCATCCCCGAAAGGGGTGAATTTTTTTTTATATCAGCGGCTTCGGGGGTGGGTTTGGTCTTTTGAAGGGGTTGGTGAGGGTCAGAAGTAATCTTCAACACCACCATTGTGTTCAGTATCCTCGAAAACGGGGAAACAGGCGTCTTGCCGCTGTTAAAGAAAAAAAAACATCCCTGTCGGGGGTGAGTTTTGGCCGGTAGAGGAGTTGGTGAGGGTTCGAAGTAATCTTCAACACCACCACTGTGCTCAGCATTCTCGAATACGGGGGGAAAGACGTGTTTTTACAGTGAAATGATGTGTTGTCCGTTTAACCACATTAGGGGGTAGTTTTTGGCAGTTTTAGGGGTTCGGCTGGCAAAAAGAGAAATTTTGGTCCATTTTCACAGGTGGGGAGCAGACCGACCGTTGTAAAGTGACGTCACAGCAGCCGATGGCACCGCGTCGTCGCACGCATAGCTAAAAAAATAATTATCTCGGAAACTATCAGACGTATCATAAAAAATTTTTTACGGTATTTTTGTATTTTTGATAGAGTCTATTGTAGGGTAAAAATCAAAAGTTGGTGATATTCTTCATTGTTCGCATCCACTAGAAAAATGTCTAGAACCGGCACTGATAATATGCCTGGAGTGAATGTAAATTTCGCGTAGCCAGTGTCTGAGTGTTGTAGTTTTAGATGAACGCGCCCGCCTATGCATTTCGAAAAAGGTGCGGTTGTTAAGGATACTATGCCGTAGCTAAGAGGAGATGCATCTGGGCCTGTGACGTGGTGTGTCAAAATATAAAATAAACTGATCAAAGGAAGGGATGCATTAACTTTTAAATAAATAACTGAACTATTTGGTTAGAAAGTTTCTTATTAGTATACCTGTTTCCTGTAATCTTAAGGCCATATATGCAAATTGGGATAAGACGTAGCCTTTAAGATCTGTAAGAGCTAGAAGATTATACATATTATAGAATACTTGTTGTCCCGGTTGAGAAGGATTGTTACAAACATAATCTTTTGACGATATTATCTAAAATAAATAGGAATTATTATTTCATGTGTGATTGTGTTTTCAATACAAATATATTAATTAAAAAAGAAAGAAATCTTTAAAACTTACGCTAAATAAGTCCCACACTAAAGTATCCTTCTTTTTAGATCCAAAAACTCCTTCAAAGATCTGATTTATAGTTTTGTTGACGTTATTTTTTGCATCATGCAATATATCGTCAACAATATCGCTGGTTTTTAGTTCTCTCCTGTACTCTGAGTAATCGCTTTTGACAGGCGATAAAGCGTCTAATTGGTACCTCCTGAATTTGTCGTACAAGTCTTGAATTATTCTTAAATCTGAGAATATTATAAGAAAGTCCTGCGCTTGTCGAGGTGTATTCATTCCATATAGCAGGTCTTGAGGCATCTAAAAATTTTTTATCAAGATTGTAAAATTTATTTCACTGATCCTAAAACAACTACTCATTGGGATACTTGCCCTCACAGGCATCCAAACGCGTATTGGAACACAAATGACTAGATACAACTATAGATACTGTGGGATTTTTCGTGCTTTTTTTACAGTGCAGGCAACTGTATTTTAAATATAATGAAATACAATCCTTGATTTTAGAAATATCCTTACTCACCAGTTGAACCTGATTATCAAATTCCTTAAAATTTTTGATGATCTCTAAACCGGGATCAATCGAATTATCCTTATGTTGTTTGAGTACAAAATCCCATAGTTGATTTTCGATACTTAAAAAATTATTTCTAATTCTATCGATCAACAGTTTCTGTTTGTGACATTGTGTCCGACACACCAATAAACCAATAACGCACAAAATTTGAAAATAAACCTTCATAGCGACACAAAATATTAAAATGGATTAACGAATATGCATTCCATTTCCGTTAAGATCAGCTTTTGTTTTGTCATATAAGAAGAGTTTGAGATAATGAATAATGACGACGTTATTTTTGGAGTTCTAATAAATATGCTGACCACGAAAGCAGTGGCGTGTGCTAAAAAAAAAAGACGTTCCAAGTCATTATAATAATCTACGCATCCACAAATTATATTATTAAAAACATTATAAAATTTACTTCTCACTGATTAGGCACAATAATAATTACAAAATCAAACGGTTGGCTGTGCTATCGTATAGCTTCCCAAGGGCGGTTCCAGCCCAGAGATTTGGGGGGCCATTTTTGGGGGGGAAAGTGAGTTTTTTAGGATATAAATGGACCTAGAATCTACAAAAAAAATTCAAAAAAATTAAAATTTGGTTTACGCAGAATGAATTTTGTATAAGAAACGATTGGCAATGTCAAAATTACCGAAAAAAAATGTTTGGGTCATTTTTGGGGGGAAAAGTGAGTTTTTTAGGATATAAATGGACCTAGAATCTACAAAAAAAATTCAAAAAAATTAAAATTTGGTTTACGCAGAATGAATTTTGTATAAGAAACGATTGGCAATGTCAAAATTACCGAAAAAAAATGTTTGGGTCATTTTTGGGGGGAAGAGTGAGTTTTTTAGGATATAAATGGACCTAGAATCTACAAAAAAAATTCAAAAAAATTAAAATTTGGTTTTCGCAGAATGAATTTTGTATAATAAACGATTGGCAATGTCAAAATTACCGAAAAAAAATGTTTGGATCATTTTTGGGGGGAAGAGTGAGTTTTTTAGGATATAAATGGACCTAGAATCTACAAAAAAAATTCAAAAAAATTAAAATTTGGTTTACACAGAATGAATTTTGTATAATAAACGATTGGCAATGTCAAAATTACCGAAAAAAAATGTTTGGGTCATTTTTGGGGGGAAGAGTGAGTTTTTTAGGATATAAATGGACCTAGAATCTACAAAAAGAATTCAAAAAAATTAAAATTTGGTTTTCGCAGAATGAATTTTGTATAATAAACGATTGGCAGCAATGTCAAAATTACCGAAAAAAAATGTTTGGGTCATTTTTGGGGGGAAGAGTGAGTTTTTTAGGATATAAATGGACCTAGAATCTACAAAAAAAATTCAAAAAAATTAAAATTTCGTTTACGCAGATATGAGAAATATCCTCTCATTGCCGGGGGGGGGAGGAAATTGTACCTACTGCCCCCCCTCCTTAGAGCCGCCGTTGTAGCGTCCGACACGCGTTTGGACTGTTGTAATTCAATGCCTGTTGTTTACTGTCCAGAGGTGGTGCTGCCATTTTCTAGTATAACTTCTGTTATATATAGAAGACTTTGAGAAAATTATAAAATATAGTAATTTTTCTTAAAGAGTTCCGATCACTGCACTGAAAACGATGAGACAGAGGAAAAATATTTGAGACCAATATTTTTACACTGTATTTATATTTAAATCTTTGAATATTAAATTCTATAACATCTTTCAATAAAATATTTAAAAAATATATTTTAGACCACTGTTTTAAACCTCAAATTAATGTATGTATTTGTGATATTCCCTAGCTTTTTCATCATAAGTTTCATCACCATATTGAAGCCCCTCCTACGGCACTGAATAAATTGTTTAATTTGTATTTATTTAAAAGTTCTTTTTCTGATAAAACAAGTTTGTTTTTGTGTTCGTTGGTTGATAACCTTGGATCTTGCTCTGATCATCCTTTTATTGATGACTGATTAAATTTCTTTGTGTAATAAACTACATCGGAGATTGAACAAAATGTTAATTACTAGTGCAAATGTCAATGATCTTCCTAAAAATAAAAAATATTGCAAAATCTTAGGCAAAAATTACAGTTGAATTTTGTTTCTTTTAGGTAAAGTATGTAATAGGGCTGTTACAATGAGTATACCCTGTATATCATTTTTAGACCAATCTATACTATATCCAACTTAAAGACAAGAGATGTGCACGTGACACTTCTAGTGCTCTGTGTTATTTGACTACTGTAGTATTTATATTTGGCAACGCCGCGTAAAAGAAAAGGATACAGTAACTGTTTGTGCGGTCAAATGCCTATGGGTTTGACATTAGGTTATAAACTCAAGCACTCCGGAACTCAGAAATTGGGGTGACACCACATTTAAAATAGGTATTCAGATTATAAAGCATTAAGGGGTTTCATTCACGCGTCATAACTTCATACGATATTTCCCCTTGATACGCGCAGCAAAAGTAGGCGTGGAAAAATAAAAATCTTTTCCAAACTTTGGCAACACAGCAAAATACATTTACCAAAAGATATTGCCACCGAATAAATAAATCATTTAAGCATTCTTAGTAGCCAGTGGCCAGTGGCGTGCGGAACATAAAAATTAGGTGACCAAAACCATCCAATATTTTAAATAGGTAATGAATTGAGGTATGTTTTCTTTAATTCAACCTACAAAAATGCAAGATTTTGAATCTGTTACTCACAGAAAAACCTAGGTCTAACAATTAAAGAAATTATTTTTTTTGTCAAAATGTTTTTAATTTTTTTATTTTTATTGCACTTGTATAAAAGCTTGTTTTTAATTTTTTTAAGCAATTTTATTCATTGATTTAAAATAGTGATCAATAAATTGTAACCCAAAAATAATGGAATAGAAAATGGGAGAATAAAATAAACGTGGTAGAAAAAATCGAGATTTATTGGAATTTCACTCAATAATTGTAGTGAATTGTTCCTTATTTCCAACCACTTGCTGTTCTTGGATCCACTAACTCCGGTAAAAAATAATTGAAGAAAAAAATTTTCAACTTTATAAATCTAAAAAAACATGAGAAATAAGTACATTTTGAATTTGAAAATTATATATGTCACCTCTTCAACTAGACAACCTTTCGGGTTCCATATGACGAAAAAGCATTTCTTATGTATTATGAGTTAACAATTTGTTATAAACAAATTCTGACTAACATTTATTTTCTGTAAGTAATTTACAGAAATAGCGATATGTAACAAATTGCTGAAAAAAATTGTCTTTTTGGATTAAAAAAATGTAATTCAAATTAATTATTATGAAAAAAATAAAAATATAGTTATTGTATAAAAATTTTGAAGATAGAGCCGAGGAAATTTGATCAGAACATCTATTTATTTTTAAATAAACAATAGCAGCACATTTAAGTTATAAAAATGAATCCAGGAAACTATTTTTTTCTGTCAAAACTGCATTATAAAAATTGTGGCAAAGGATACTGTAAATCCTAGAAAATAGGAAATTCCTATATTTTAAAAATAATCAAATTCTTACAGTAACATTACTCGACGTCGGCGTCGGGACAATCTTTTGGTACTGTTCTCTCCCTTTCTGTTTTTCGGACCATAATTTTGTTCAACTGTATGACTCACAACACCAATCAACAATTGCCCTAATATCCCCTTCACCACATTAACTCACTTTACACCTAGATACGTATTTTTATCCCCGTACGAACTTAAATTTAAAAAAAAACCTAATAGTTACGACATCGCAATTTGCTGAATCTTTATCTTTTACTCATTGTATTCCATTATCATATTACTGCTTATCTTTTAGTTTTAGTCGGCTTTGTTAATTTTTCTATAATTAAGATTTAGATTTTGTCTAGCTTTTGCAGCGTAAAAGCATATAATTATATTCACTTAAATAATAATATAAAATTTGTATTTTTCTCAATAAAAATTGTTTTTAAAAACACCGTCTCAGTTCCAAAATACGTATTTTAATATATTGATGATCAACAAATTTTAATTTACTAGAGCTTTATATGACAAAAAATACTTTTAGATAATATCTCGAATCACCAATTTTTTATAACTTTTCTTAATAATTAAGGGAAGGAACACCGGTTTGGAAAAATATTTAGCTGGTATCTTCTTCTTCAGCTCAGCTAAATCTCATTAGGGATCTGGCTGGAACGTCAGCAACATAAAAACGCGACTAGAGATGGGCGAAAAATAACTGTATCATAAATATGCGTTACAATTTCGCGCCCATCATAACCTCTTTGACGGCGTTGACAGATGTAATTAACAAAGTACACTTTTCCTAATTATTTGCTAATTACTTTTATCATAATTTTTTTTTACATTAATATATTTTTTCTGATTCTCTGCAGCATTTTAAAAATTTAACTGGTTCATTAACTTATTATAATGTACCAATATAAATGGATTTCCTAGGAGTGTTAAGTATGGTTTTAAGAAAGACGCTAAGTACTAGAATAAAATTTCTTTATTGCTATCACAAAAATAGGTATTTCTACAAAAAAAAAATAACGTAAAAATGGTAGCATGGCTTTAACTTCGACTTTTTTATAATCACAGTGAGAGATAAATTACTACCTACAAAAAAATCATTATTTATAACCTTATCTTAGAAGTCGTCAACAAGAGTGTCTCGTTAAAAAATATATTTGGACATTTTTGCAAAATAAAAGTTCTAAATCGATTATGCCACTATTTAATGATATTAATATTTGTCATTCGATAAAACAATAGAATTTATCAGTTTACAAAGACAAAGAAAAAAAGATACAAAACGCACATTACAGCTAATATCAAAATTCACCTGTGCTATAAAAACAGTTGAAGATGGGTGTTCAGATTTTTAAATTGCCCCACGTTGGGCGCCAAATTAAAAACACCAATTCGAGACGGCATCGGCAGTCGAATCAAACTTTGTTTTATTCTAAAGAAGGTTATTGATTTTTTTTTTAATCGAGCAATATAATTAATGAAGCCTTAGATAGAGATGATGAAAATATCACATCGCGTCATAGGTCCAGTTGCACGTCCTCTTAGCAACCGCGCATCTTCCTTAACAATCTTACGTTTTTCGACATGCATAGGCGGGCGCGTTCTTTTTGTTTTTTATTATTGTAGTATTTTAATGTATTAGTAAATATAATTATTATTTTATACTATCATTAAAAGTAAAAAAAATAAAAATAAGAAAAAAAGGTAAGTCAATTTTAATACATGATTTTCTAGAATTTTTAGTGCTATACTAATACTAAATTTCAGTAAATACAAAATATTGAATATTTTAAAATATAAGCAGTTTTATTTTTGTCTACCACACAACAAGCCACTGGGCTCGAGTAGGAGGAGACCAACAACGGTGTCGTCATACACCTATGACGCGGTGTGATATTCTCATCGTGTTTTGTCTCTATCTAAGTCTTCATTAATTATTGCTCGATTAAAAATAAAATCAATAACCTTCTTTAGAATAAAACAAAGTTTGATTCGACTGCCGATGCCGTCTCGAATTGACGTTTTTCATTTGGCGCCCAACGTGGAGCAATTTAAAAATCTGAACACCCGTCTACAGTTTTATTTGTTTAGTTAAGTAATATTTTTTACTCAGGTATACCGTATCTGTTAAATTTAATGTTCTTCGATTCATTAGCAAGTCGATATATTTGATTTTTACTTTGTTATACCTAGAAATTGGTCTTTTAACATACTGCCAAGAATTTTTTGTTTCAAAAATGATTGGCCCTAGTCTAGGCTTCATTAATTATTGCTCGATTAAAAATAAATTCAATAATCTTCTATAGAATAAAACAAAGTTCGATTCGCACCGGTTGGCGTTTTTCATTTGGCGCCCAACGTGGGGCAATTTAAAAATCTAAACACCTGTCTACTTGATTTTTACTTTGTTAGACCTAAAAATTGTTCTTTCAACACACTGCTAAGAATTTTTTTGTTTCAAAAATGATTGGCCCAAGTCTAATACCAATAACCTTCTGTAAAATATATTAGGTCATGTCCTAGAGTGCTTAATATTCTTTTTGGGAAACTTTTCAACGAGACACAACTTCATTTTATTGATACTATTTACAATTATAAGACCCTAAAACGTTTCTTTAATTAACATCATCTTCGGGAATGGCGGCTTGAAGATGTTTACTGAAATCGTACGTCATAACCTTAAGAGTTATGAAACCTCCGAAAAATTTCTGCCCCTTGTGAAAAATTCCGGCTCCACTTAGGGGTACAGGTTGAAGAGACTCTATTTTTTGAGCGTCCAAGAATGGGACCGTAGTTTGAGCGGCGTCTCTATCAATGTCTGAATTAGTTAATTCAATATATTGGTCCGATGTTGAAGTGGGGATAGAAGGGGAAGTAGTTCGTGTAGGAATATCCGGGTTAGTCAACCAAACTTTTTTCCTGAAAAAAAAAATGATATGACCTTTTCTAATAATAATGTAACGAAATTATTAACACAACTTTTATATCTTTTTAAATATTTAAAAATATAATGAAACTTTTTGAATATGGTTTACCTTATACTTACCTATCACGAACGATTTATTATTCAAAAATTTACAAAACCTATTTTACAAAAATATATTAAGAAAGTTTGATTAAAATATTAATTTAATTATATATATATATATATATATATATATATATATATATATATATATATATATATATATTATATATATATAGGCTATTCATTCCTGTCGGAATGGTGGCCGCTGATTTAAGCTCATCAGATTCATTTTTTGCGGTGAATCACTCCGCTGTTTTCTCTTTATTTATTTTTCTTTATAAATTACTATGAGTTTTTGCTTCTTCTGTTATCTTCTTCCATTTTTTCTGTCCTTTATATCTATTTTCCATTTGTTTATATTCATTTTTCGTATATCTTCTCTAATTTGATCTTCCCATCTTGTCTTCGGTCTTCCTTTTGGTCTGCTTAGTTGTGGTGTCCAGTTTGTTATTCTTCTTATTATTGTTAATGGCTCCCTTCTAGTTACATGTCCATACCATTTTAACCTTTGAGCTTTTATGAACCTCACGATATCTTCTCCTTTCATCTTTTCTCTAATTTCATGATTCATCATTTTTCTGAATTCCCCCTCTTCTATTTTCACTGGGCCAAAAATTTTCCTTAATATTTTTCTCTCAGCTATCCTTAAGTTTTCCTCGTTTTTACTTGTCAAACACATAGTCTCTGCGGCATATGTCATTGTTGGTCTGCTTTGTACAATTTTAATTTGGTGTTTTTACTTAAATGTCTGTCATTCATCAATTTATTGTACTTCCAGTACGCCTTATTTCCCGCTTTTACTCTTTCTGCTATCTCCACTTTTCTATCATTTTTCTCATTTATCGTCACACCTAAATATTTAAAGTTTTCTACTTTTCTAAATTCGTAATTCTGTATTCTTATTTCGTTTATATTCTCCGTTGTTTCCCTGCTCACTATCATATATTTAGTTTTTTCTTCATTTATTTCCAAGCCTCTACTTTTCGCTTCTCCAGCCAAGTCGCTTAGCATCTTATCCAGGCTGTTTCTACTTCTTGCAATTAATGCGAGGTCGTCTGCATATCCTATTATTTGTGTCATATTCTGAGAAATTATAGTTCCCCGAGCTACCGCTTTAATCGCTCCGTCTAACGCTATATTGAACAGCGTGGTTGATAGTGCATCACCCTGCCTTACACCTTTTTCAATAGCAATTTCTTCTGTGTATCCCTCATCTGTTATTACTTTGATTTTCGAATTGTTAAATGACATTTTTGTTAGCCTAATAAGTTTTTTCGGTGTTCCCATTTTATGCATTTCCTCTAATAGTTTATATCTCTTAACACTATCGAATGCTTGCTTAAAATCCACAAACAATATATGCAAATTTATTCCATGCTCGTAACATTTTTCTATCGTTTGTGTCATTACGTGAACGGCATCTATTGTCGATTTCCCGCCTCTGAACCCATATTGGTAATCTCCTAGTTTCTTTTCCGAGTATTTAGTTATTTTCTGTCTTATTAGCGACGTTAGTATCTTATATGCCGTATTAAGTAGGGTTATTCCTCGGTAGTTTTGGCACTTTGTTTGGTCTCCCTTTTTAAAGATAGGTTTTGTCAATCCTAGGTTCCATTCTGTTGGCATTTGTTCTTCATTCCATATTTTGGTTATTAGTTCAAATATTTGTTTGTTTAGCTTCTTTCCTCCTTTCTTCACTAACTCGTTGACTATTCCATCTGATCCTGGTGTCTTCTTCTGTTTGAGATTCAGTATTATTTCTTCGTATTATTCGTATGTTGGTGGGGTTTCTTCTTCTTCTTCCTCTTCTAATGCCTCATAGTTTGCTTCTGTAACCCTATCCTCCTTAAACTGTCTTTTATAGTACGTTTCCCATTCCGTTTTATTTATTCTATCCGTTTCTGTCTTCTTTTTACTTTGTTTTTTTATAAGGTTAAATAATCTTTTGTTATCTTTGCTGTCCTGCTCTATATCCAACATCATTTTCTTTACCCACTCTGATTTTTTTGTCTTGCAACATTTGTCAGACTCTTTCTTTTTTTCCTTGTATTCTGCCAATTCTACCTCTCTTCCTGTAATAAGCCATTTCGCCCGTGCTTGATCTTTTTCCTCTTTTTTCTTCTCACATTCTTCATCGTACCAATCTTTACTTTGTTTTTTCTCTTTTGTTCCTAATATTTCATCTGCTGTTCTTGCAATACTATTTTTTATGCATTCCCATTTTTGCTCTATGTTTTGGTCTACTCCTTCCACTAGGTTTTCTCTTAATCCTTGTATATATTTTTGTTTCGTGGTCTCTTCCTCTAGCTTTTCAATGTTCCATTGTTTTAATTTCTTCTCCCTTGCAAAGTTCCGTAATATCTTCCTTTTCATTTTTACCACTACTAAAAAATGGTCAGAGTCTGCATTTGCCCCTCTAAATGAGCGAGTATCTTCTATTATTTTCAGCCATTTTCTCGATATAAGTGCATGATCTATTTGATTGCCTTCATTTGTTCCTGGTTTCATCCATGTTACTTTATGTTGTTTTTTATGTCGAAATTTTGTACTGACTATATATGTGTCTGTGCTTGTTCCAAAGTTACAGAGCCTTGCACCATTATCGTTAGTCTTGCCATGTATTGTTTCTTTCCCTGCCACATTTTCATTGTATTCCTCTTTTCCAATTTGTGCATTAAAATCTCCTATCACTAGCTTTATATCATTTCTGGGTGTTTTTTCCCATACCTCCTGTAGTTTGTCATAGAATTCCTCTTTCTGATCATCATTTGCTTCCTGAGTTGGTGCATAGACATTTATTATGGTTAAATTTGCTTGTTTATTTTCGATTCTTATGCTTCAAATTCTGCCATTTACTGCTTGAAATTGTAGTACTTTATTTTTTAATTTTTTATTTACCATAAATGCTGTACCATTTCTTCCTTGCTTTTTGTCTCCCGAGTAGTAAAGGGTATATCCTTCTTTATCTATTCTTCCTTCGTCTTTCCATCTAATCTCTTGCAGTGCCAGTACTTCTAAATTATACTTATCCATTTCTTTAGCTATTTCTGCCATTTTACCGGCTTTCAGCATTGTTCTAACATTCCATGTGCCTACTTTTATTTTTTCCTTGTTTTTCTTCTGTTTGTTTGTTTTTATTTTTCCTTTCTTATTTGACTGTTGTTTTTGTTCCGTTATCGTTTCCTTGTTCCTTGCCTGTTCATCACCTATATTCTTTGTCCCTTTGCTTTGTGCTAGTTTTTTGGCCTTACCAGTTTTTCAGATAACTTATCCCATATCCATTCTTCCCCATCAATGGTTATTTTATTAAATCCAATCTTAACCGTCCTCCCATTAATTCTTTCCTTATGTGCCCTCTTATTGTCTTTTGTCTTTCCCTCTCTTTTTTAGTTAGATCATGATTTATGTATATTCCTTAATTTTTGTTTATTTTTCATTATTTTCTCTTTCTCTTGACCGTTATCTAGTTCTATCAGCACCGTCTTCTCTCCCAACTTGTGAGCTGCTTTAACTTGTACCTGTATTTCCATTTGGCTTTCCATGAAAGTGGTGACTGCTTTGCTTAACTCAATGTTATCCGTTATATTCATTTTAAGACCAGTCATTACTACGTTATGCTTTCTTTTCTCCTTTTCTGTCCATTCTTGATTTGTTTTAATAGTTCTCAGTTCTTTCTTAATATCTTCATTCTCCTTTTCTATTTTTTCATACATTTTTCTTATTTCCTCATTTTCTTGTTTTAGTGATTGAATCTCCTCCCTAAATTCTTTTTGCTCCTTCCGCATTTCTCTGGTTTCGTTTTTCATATCTACCATTTCTGTTTTCATATCCTGCATTAATTCTAGAATTTTATCTAGCTTCTCCTCTTTTTTTGGTTTTGTTGGCGTTCTCCCTGTCTTTCTGTTTTTCCCAAACGGTTCGAGATTTTCTTCGTCTTCTGTATCTCTTCTTCTTTTGTGTCCCTCGTCTGTAGAATCACTCTCCATTATTGGCCGCCAAGAGTGCAACAGAATCAGTGTCCCCCGCACGCTTATATCAGCGACCTACTACAGTTCAGCAACCGATACGTACGTGGGCTGACCTTTCCTATCACCTCACACTGCCAACCAGCTACTAAATTATCCTCGCTCCGGTCCTGCTTATTCGGAATCTCTGTTCCTTAATCGACCCGATACTAGACTAATATCTATCGTTTGACCTTTGTTTTTTAATATTGCCTCGTTGAGGTTTTACTGTTTGTCTGACGTTTTTAATTAAATAATATTTATAAATCTAATTGGATTGCCGTTGTACTTACAGATTTTTACCGGCTTGAACACTTCTACTAGGTTCACCCAACTTTAGAATTTGTTCATTAGTTTTTACCATCAAATTTTCAATTTAATCACCACTGCATTGGCACACACCTTTCCACGCTTATTGCCAGGACAGGACCATTAATTTAATTATTAACACAAAAAAAGTAAAAATGCACTTCAGACATCAATTTATGAACCGAGAGAAAATATAATATAAATTAGTTTAATCTTTAATGAGTCTTACCTAGGGTTATTTTTGGCAGAATCAGTATTTGAATTATCCTTCCATATACTTGTACTAGTTGGGTTAATGAGTTTTCCACTGTCAAAATCGAATTTGGTAACATATATTTCGAAATTGAGATGGGATCCGATTTCTTTAAATCTAACGCCTGCAAAAAAAAATAAAATTATTAAATAATAAGATATGAGTTTTAATTTTTTTTTAACCTGTTAATAGGTGTCCATCATCTCCCTCCAAATCATCTAAATCTACTGCTCTTTTTTCCCAACTAAACGTATGATAATCTTGTCCGTTGTAAATTTTTCTATCGGTTATTTTATAATCTTCCACGGGAACCCATCTTACAGTGCTGGCGTCTATGTTTCCTCTGGGAAGGAGTTTACCTTCTTGGATTTGGATGTGAAATATGCGATTTTTCTTTACAAATCTCATACCAGTAACTACCCTAAAATAATATTTTATTTAACATATGTGTTTAATTTTCAACCATAAAATTAAACACAACATTCAAAATGTTAAATCGTATCAAACCGGCAACACGGCGCGATTACCAAATATTTAAAATCATATCCGACACGCTGCGAGTCACGTAGGCCATATCGGAACTTGCGACCACAAACCGACAACGTGGCGAGTCATGCAGGTGTCCGGACGTTAAAAACATTTCAATTTTGCGTTTCGAATAAGAGGAAGTAAGATGGAAAGAAAGATAGATATACCGGAAATACTCCGACAACCATCATTGTTTCACATTCCAATGCGTACTACGACGAAATACACAAACGTGGACGCGAATTTTTAATTAGTATTCATCAATGCTCCGGGGTAGCAACACCTCGTCAAATCGTTGGACTTAACTGCAATCATGCGGTCCATTTTGTTTTAACAAATTTTGTTCGGTTTTACACTGATAAAAAGATATTTTCTGAATATTGTGATTCATTTACTTTAACCATTACTATTAATTAGTAAATTACACATGTGCTTTCCTGTTATTTTTGTGCGTTGTTTTTCGTTAATATTTTTAATAAAACGTTAATGGCAAGGTGCTTGTTTTCTTGAAGATCTGCAGATAGCAAAAAACAACAAATTTACAGTCCACTGAAAAATGACAGACATTCGTTTAAAAAAGCGGCGTTGCTAAACATCGACCGACTTGGTAAATTAATGCAAAAGAAGTTCTCTAAATTAGAGTCTACGAGGTTAACACCCAAAATTTTTTTCTATATTCTTCCATACGAACAATATATTTTTTCATACCATCTTAAAGTCGAGGATTCAACGAAGAAAATGAGCACTGATAAAGTTAAAAAATTGAAAATTTGTAAATCAACTTTTTCGATTCAAAATTAGACTTTTTTTGGCATTATTTTAGTTATAGTTAAATTCATTTTTTATTGTTCTTCGTTTTCGTTTAGGTAATTAAAATTTGTTCAACTTAAACGGTGTTTTGATTTACAGTTGTAAAACCAAAACCCCATCCTAAGATATATAGAGAGTCTCAAGCTCACCTACACCAAATTGGTCATTCATTTTCAAAATCTGAAATTTTTAAATTGCCCCACGTTGGGCGCCAAATGAATGACACCCGCGTACAGTTTTATTTGTTTAGTTAAGTAATATTTTAAACTCTGGTATGCCATATTGCTCGTTATTTATTGTTTTTTATGGTACAGGTACCTACTTTTACCGATTTTTACTTTATTATACCTAGAAATTGGTGTCTTTCAACATATACTGCTAAGAATTTTTTCAAAATTAGGCTTTTTTTTTTCAGATAACAATTATAGTGTTTTAACGTTTTGCATTATTTTAGTTCTTCGTTTTCGTTTAGATAATTAAAATTTGTTTTTTGATTTATAGTTGTAATAAACCTATCCTAAGATATATTGAGAGTCTCAAGCTCACCTACACCAAATTGGTCTTTCATTTGGCGCCCAACGTGGGGCAATTTAAAAATCTGAACACTCGTATGCAGTTTTATTTGTTTAGTTAATTAATATTTTAAGGTATACCATATCGATATACTTGTTAGAGCTTGTTTTTTATGGTATACATACTGCTAAGAATTTTTTTTTGTTTTGAGGGACTTAAAAGTGACCCATTATGCTTTTCTCGTTTCTTGTTTATAGCTAGAGTACAAATTATACTAAACACTTACATATTGCTACTTAGGTTTGCTATGACAGGTCTCATGTTGACGTATCTGTCAGAATTGCTACCCTGTTCATCGCACAGACAGAAACAATACGAACAGTGCCAAAAGAGCCATCTCCACCAACTGTCAACTTTGGTAGAACCTCTTTGGCAACCTTGCTTTCGTCCTAGGACTCTGCCATTTTCGTATTCGACGTATTCGTATCTCCTGCTACTCAAAGGATCCTAAAATTTGAAAAAAAAATCGTTATATATGAGCATTATATGAAAATAAGTTAGAACTTACGGCTGGACAAATCCACATATCGGAGTCAAAATATCGGCAGTCCAGGATTTTTCCGCTACACGTTCTTTGTTGTCGACAATACAAATTTTGGAAGCATCCATGACTTTTGGTATAGGTATATTCGGCGCAATTTTCTCTGCAAGTACCGTCTGGATTTAAGTCTACTTCATTCTGGATATAGCCTTGTAAAAGTTGAGTTATCTCCTCGTATGTTTCTCCTAAAAAAAGTGTTAAAAGTTTATTAAAAAAATGTATGCCCAATATGGCATACCCGAGTTTAAAATATTACTTAACTAAACAAATAAAACTACGCTGGTGTTCAGATTTTTAAATTGCCCCACGTTGGGCGCCAAATGAATGACCAATTTGGTGTAGGTGAGAGCTTGAGACTCTCTATATATCTTAGGATGAGGTTTAACGAAGAACAATAAAAAAATATTTGGCCAGATCGTTAATGCGCAGGATAACAGTTTAATTCTACTCTAGAATGTTGAAATAATCAAACCAAATTGTTTACTATCCTAACATATTGGAATAATAGATTGACTTATATTGAAGACAAGAGCAGCAAACATTTTTGTTGGAGAAACCATTATCGTTAAAATAGATTGTTCTGAAGGTGGTTATCTCCCGCATCCTTTGAAACGTAGTAGTCGATAGCCTGATAAGAGTCCGCAATAGCAATAGTAAAGAAGATAAAAGTCAAGAGTATTTTAGACCTGAAGAACTAAACTATATTTTTCCTCTTTATCTCTTTCAAATTTGTATCAATGTACTACCAGGAATGAATTAATCAATTATTATTAAAACTGGCAGTCTGGCTGATCTTTTCCTAGCCTGCAAACTTTGATTTTGTTATTTGAGTGAAGAGGGCGTTGGATATCGAATCACGGGCTTCGTCACATTCAGTGGCTATGAGTACCTGGTCGATCCAATGAATTCTTCAGGCATTGCTTAGAGATATGCGATGTCGAGCTTGTCTACTTCTCACTGATGAGTCACAAAAATGCCGAAAAATTAATTATTTGTGGTAATTCCTAAAACTACTTACCTTTTATATGCCTTTTAGGATCACAGTTCCAATACTGTCTTGAGGAATCTGCCATAGATTTTTTTACGATTTCTATAGCACTGTTAGTCCTTTCTATAAACCTGTGGCGCATTATTTGTGATTCAGTTGTAAAGTTTCCTAAAAATAGACAATTCAATTATATATTATTATAATTCTTAACAGCTATATTCCTAAGAAAAAAGATATGTTCTTACCTTTATCGTAAAGCCTTAGTAGCATATAGGAAAATTGTATCATGGAATATCCCTTTAATTCTGTAAGCGCTATTGCATTATATAGGTTATATAAAACTAGCTGTGGCGACTGTTTCGAATTGCATAACATGTCACCTTCAACTTCCTGAAAAGTTTAAAAGTTCTTTTATTATATTAATTATTAATTAATTAATAATTTATTAAGTAACATATCCCTATTTACCACATACGAAACAAGAAAAATAAAATAAAATATACATTCACTTTGTAAATAATGTTTTCAAGAACTAAGAAACTGTATAATTTTTCAATCTGGAAAAGTTAAACTTACTTACATACGTTCACGAGAAGGGAATGAATAATATGATGATATTTACAAACATAAATTCATAAATTCTTTATTAATAATTTGAAAATAAAAAAACTATAAATTAAAACTAATTAATTTACTTAACCATCTCAAAGGGCGCCCAACGTGGGGCTTCAAAAGTAGAAACCACACAAATGACTTATTTAAATTGAAAAATAACAGTAATAGAATTATAAAGAAAAAAGGAAAGAGATTGTACCATTTAAAGGTTGTGTACAATTAAAAGAAGAAAGGAACGTTGATAAACAGGAGGAAAAAGAACAAAAAGAAATAGAAATAAATAAAAAAGAAAATGATATATGGAAAATGCTTGAATTATTGGTAAAGAAGATGGACCAAAACCAAGAAATACAAGAAAATTTGAACAAAAAGATAGACAAAATGGACCAAAATCGAAAAGAAAACACGTATACGTTACAAAAAGGAATAGATAGAATAGAGAAGAAATTTGAAGAATTTGAAAACAAACAGAAATTGACAGAACAGAAAATAATGGGATAAGAGAATGGGACAAATGGAGAAAGAGAAAATAGAAGAAAATATCAAGGAAGAGTTAATAACAAATATTGCCATAGCAGAGGAAGAAAATTTAAAAACAAGAAAGGAAATCAAAGAAAATTTCAAGGTATTAAATGGAAAAATTAAATCCAATAGAGAAAATGAGAACATGTTTAAACAGGAAATAAAAAAAAGTAGAATATCAATAGAGAAAATTACATGAACTCAAGAATAAAGGCATGTAGTGGGAAAAATCACAAATTTAAGGGTAACATAAGAAGATTACGACCAAAAATTCTTATAAAAATTATAAGAGATAAAAATAAAATAAACTATCATAAATGGAAAATAAAATTGAAGAGGTAGAATGATAACGATTGGGATATTTCAACAAAAAAAAATATTTCAATAGTAATAGATAAAATAAAATTCAGTATTACAAAAGTATTTATAATACGTGAATAAATTTTAGCGGAAATTGTGAAGAAATTTTAGGAATGTTGTTATGATTAAAAAAATTGTAGTTTGTGTAATGACATTTAAAATTTGCTTATTTATAAAAATTATGTAAAGATATCTTAAAAAAAAAAGATAGTTGTTGATTTTGGTATTGATAGATGTCAAAGTGATAATTTGAAAATAAAAAACTAAAATTTAAAGCATTAATTTACTTAACCATCTCAAATGGCGCCCAACGTGGGGCTTCAAAAGTAGAAACCACACATTTTTTTAAATTTATGTAGATAAAATTAGTGGGAAGCAGTCAATAGTAAATACATTAGTACAGAGTGATATTATAAAATGTAAAAGTATGTATAAATATATAAAGAATCAATTCTAGGATAAAGAAAATAAACATTTTCGAAAGCTCGGCTTAAAACGAAGAAATCGTACTAATTTATTTACTATTGGCTGATTCCCACTAATTTTATCTACATAAATTACTTTTGAACAGTCACGAAAATATCCACTTATTTTTTTAAATAGAGATATAAACAGGACGTACGTTTTTTGAATAAAATTTATCTATAGATATTACCAGTATTCGTTGTCGTTTATCGAAGGCATTTTGCAACACGCAGTTTGGACGTTGCTAATATTATATTTTTAAATTTCACACATTCCACTGGAGGGAACTGGGAATTAGGTCTGAAGGAATGGTAGTGATGGTATCTGAAGGAATGTTACTGACCCAGCATTTGCCCATTTAAAACGAAAAAACGCCTGGAAAACTGATTCGTCAGCCCGTTTTTGACATATAAAAGCCTTGCAGGAACAAACAATACTCATCACTTGACCATGTCCTGCAATTTTCCCATTAATTTGATAGGTATGACCTCGCAAATTCGACGTTGACAAACAGAAAGCCACATTTAATCAAGTCTCTCATTTTTTATATTTAAAGCACTCATTTCACATTCAAATCTTCACCCTAACGGGCCACGCCCCCCTGTCAGATCCCAGTAAAAACAAAAGAAGATTACTTTATTTTGACAGCCCTTGAAAAGCGGCTCTATTGATTTTATTTTCGAATAACATCGACATTATTATAAATAGATACCTTTTTAGCACTCTCAAACAATTTATCCTTATCGATAGTCTCTTGAATCCGTGTCATAGATTCGTCGACGTTATTTTTGTCGTACAGGATCGTATTTGACAAGTCTAACCAAGCTTGTTTGGGCGAGGGCAGCCTATTCGGAGCAGTTTGTTGTTTTTCGAATCGTCTAAAGGTTTGATATAGGCCATGTATAGCTCTCAAATCCGAAAGGGCTAGTTGAAGTATCCAAACGCTTTCTAGGGAGTCCAAACCGTAGGTGGGATCGTTGGGGAACACCTTTAAAAGGAATACGTAAATCGGTGTATTTTTAATCATTAAAAAAATTAGTACGGTATTGCTAAATGGCCTAGTTCAAAGAGTGCCCTGTATAAGCCAATTTGTTTATCAAGTGAATTAGAATAAACAAAAATTGTCGAAAAAGGTACGTCCAAAGTATTAATAATCTGTGGTTTTTGATTATCCATCAACGCTTTCTTGAAGAAAATCCAGATTATGTGTACCGGGTGGCTCAATAAGAATGCCATATCGCAGAAACCGTTTATACTGCAGCATGGGAAAAAATTTGCAATGATTAAAAGGGCCGCGATAAAAAGCTGGAAATTATTCAGAGAATTGTAGGACGACCGCAACTATTTCTCGATAAACCCTCGTAATATTTTGATTTCTCATTTCTACAGAGCACTCTTTGGACTAGGACCACAGAAAAGAAAATGGTAATTAAAAAAATATTTCATTCTCGTTCTTCTTTAAATCATAATAAACTTTTTTAATTAATAAATATTTGAATCACTCACCTGATATAACAAATCTCCAAACTGTTCATATTTTCTTATCAAATTCACTTCCGGACCATTTTCGGTGATATCGGACGACTCCTTGATGTTATTACCCAAATAATCCGAAACGTCTTTCCACAAGTCTTTTTCTAATTTCAAAAAATCCGAACGAAATTTTTCGACCGATAAAATGTTACCGGGGTCACGAGAATACGCGAAACAAAACACTGAACATAGGCACAGGATTGTTATTGGTAAGTTCATTATCACTGTTTTATTCTAGAGATTATAAGTTTTTAGGAAAAAATATTGGTGGCATTTAAAATGTTAACTAAAATAAAAAAACTTGGCTGTTAGAAATCAGTTCAGAGCAAGGTCAGCAGAACAAAACAAAAGTAGATTCATAATTAAGTGCTAATTTAATGCCCTGATGAAAAATTTAGTGACCCTTTTTTTTCTTATAAAAAACGCATGTTCTGCTAGCTACAGAAGAACCTAGCAGAGCAGACTATCTAAATGTTGTTAAAAATTAATGAAACATAATGTAAATAAGTTAAATAATTAAGTGCTAGTTTAGTGCTCTAATTAAAAATGTATTGCTACATGTTCTGCTAGCTACAGATGAACCTAGCAGAGCAGACTATCTAAATGTTGTTAAAAATTAATGAAACATGATGTAAATAAGTTAAATAATTAAGTGCTAATTTAGTGTTCCAATTAAAAATTTATTGCTACATGTTCTGCTAGCTACAGATGAACCTAGCAGAGCAGACTATTTAATTGTTGTTAAAAATTAATGAAACATGATGTAAATAAGTTAAATAATTAAGTGCTAATTTAGTGCCCTAATTAAAAATGTATTGCTCCTTTTTTTCTTAAGAGAGCAGACTATTTAAATGTTGTTCAAAATTAATGAAACATGATGTAAATAAGTTAAATAATTAAGTGCTAATTTAGTGCCCTAATTAAAAATGTATTGCTCCTTTTTTTCTTAAGAGAGCAGACTATTTAAATGTTGTTAAAAATTAATGAAATATGATGTAAATAAG
This sequence comes from Crepidodera aurea, assembly GCA_949320105.2. Classification (NCBI taxonomy): domain Eukaryota; kingdom Metazoa; phylum Arthropoda; class Insecta; order Coleoptera; family Chrysomelidae; genus Crepidodera; species Crepidodera aurea. The sequence goes on along the minus strand of OX439473.1, from coordinate 5,665,126 downwards.
TTAAATAATTAAGTGCTAGTTTAGTGCTCTAATTAAAAATGTATTGCTACATGTTCTGCTAGCTACAGATGAACCTAGCAGAGCAGACTATCTAAATGTTGTTAAAAATTAATGAAACATGATGTAAATAAGTTAAATAATTAAGTGCTAATTTAGTGCTCCAATTAAAAATTTATTGCTACATGTTCTGCTAGCTACAGATGAACCTAGCAGAGCAAACTATTTAAATGTTGTTAAAAATTAATGAAACATGATGTAAATAAGTTAAATAATTAAGTGCTAATTTAGTGCCCTAATTAAAAATGTATTGCTCCTTTTTTTCTTAAGAGAGCAGACTATTTAAATGTTGTTAAAAATTAATGAAACATGATGTAAATAAGTTAAATAATTAAGTGCTAGTTTAGTGCTCTAATTAAAAATGTATTGCTACATGTTCTGCTAGCTACAGATGAACCTAGCAGAGCAAACTATTTAAATGTTGTTAAAAATTAATGAAACATGATGTAAATAAGTTAAATAATTAAGTGCTAAGTTAGTGCCCTAATTAAAAATGTATTGCTCCTTTTTTTCTTAAGAGAGCAGACTATTTAAATGTTGTTAAAAATTAATGAAACATGATGTAAATAAGTTAAATAATTAAGTGCTAATTTAGTGCCCTAATTAAAAATGTATTGCTCCTTTTTTTCTTAAGAGAGCAGACTATTTAAATGTTGTTAAAAATTAATGTAACATGATGTAAATAAGTTAAATAATTAAGTGCTAATTTAATGCTCCAATTAAAAATTTATTGCTCCTTTTTTCTTAAGAGAGCAGACTATTTAAATGTCGTTAAAAATTAATGAAACATGATGTAAATAAGTTAAATAATTAAGTGCTAATTTAGTGCTCCAATTAAAAATTTATTGCCACATGTTCTGCTAGCTACAGATGAACCTAGCAGAGCAGACTATTTAAATGTTGTTAAAAATTAATGAAACATGATGTAAATAAGTTAAATAATTAAGTGCTAATTTAGTGCCCTAATTAAAAATGTATTGCTCCTTTTTTTCTTAAGAGAGCAGACTATTTAAATGTTGTTAAAAATTAATGTAACATGATGTAAATAAGTTAAATAATTAAGTGCTAATTTAATGCTCCAATTAAAAATTTATTGCTCCTTTTTTCTTAAGAGAGCAGACTATTTAAATGTTGTTAAAAATTAATGAAACATGATGTAAATAAGTTAAATAATTAAGTGCTAATTTAGTGCTCCAATTAAAAATTTATTGATACGTGTTCTGCTAAATGTTGTTAAAAATTAATGAAACGTGATGTAAATAAGTTAAATAATTAAGTGCTAATTTAGTGCCCTAATTAAAAATGTATTGCTCCTTTTTTTCTTAAGAGAGCAGACTATTTAAATGTTGTTAAAAATTAATGAAACATGATGTAAATAAGTTAAATAATTAAGTGCTAGTTTAGTGCTCTAATTAAAAATGTATTGCTACATGTTCTGCTAGCTACAGATGAACCTAGCAGAGCAGTAAATTTTTCATTAGGGCATTAAATTAGCACTTAATTATGAATGTACTTTTGTTTTGTTCTACCAGCTTCATGGACATTGTTTCTGAACTACTTTTACATTTTAATTTACATTTGATGCGTTATTTACACAATAATTGTTATCAATATTTATGAGTGCAAAAGTAATTAATAAATATTATATTACGACGACTTGACAAAATTTAAAATTAATTTTGTGAAACAAATTCTGCGAAAAATAAAAGTGTTGTTTCAATATTAGAATGTAATTCCGAGAAACTATACATTATTGTACGAAATAAAATGTAGTTTATTGTAGAAGTATTTAAACATTACCTAGACAATAATTATTATTTTTTGCAACGGAAAAGAAATATGCGGTACTATTATTTAAAGTGACTCATGTTTATCATTAAATTCATTTAACTGATTATGCAATTAATTTCCAAGAATGTATATCGATACTTTTTATACATGAGGCAAACCTAAAAAATGTTAAACATTCAAATTGTAATGTTTATAAGAATCTGATATTATTTTGAAATATTTACTTAATATAAATAAGTTCACTAAACATTTTTGTGTATCTGATTAGTGTCAGAAAAATTTAGATATCCCTACTAATAAAAAGCAATAGAAATATAAATTAATTACTATACTGAACGGTAAAATGTACTTTATTAGATAGGCAGACAGATAGACAAACAGATAGATAAACAGATGTTATTCGTCTTGATAAAGAAAATAAACATTTTCGAAAGCTCGACTTAAAACGAAGAAATCTTATTAATTTATTTACTATTGACTGCTTCCCACTAATTTTATAGATAGATAGGTAGACAGACAGATACAGGGTGGGCCAAACTTCTGGCCTCGGAGGATTACGTCGTTGTGGTAAGAAATAAAATTTTCAAATTTTGTGTGAGCTAGTACAGTTACTGGGTGCACATTTTGAAAATAGTTTCGATTGTACAGGGTGTTCCAAAAACTCGTGGCAGCACAAACTTACATTTTTTTAAATGGAACATACTATATACTAAAAAATATAGCATGTTAATATATTATACGGGTGTTTCAAAAATATATGGCCAATTATTATAAAAAATGACCCCCTCTTTAACAATCTGTCAAAGAGTAAATCAAAATAAATCAACAGGTCTTTGTATTCAAATGACATTCTCATATCGTTGGCTATGCTCACTATTAGTTACTTTGTTTATCTGTGGCTTCTTTAATACAGGGTGAAACAGAACTCAAATCAAGCAATATCTCAAAATTTTCAAATGGATCCTATAAGTCTTTTTACAATTTGTTAGTACTATTAATAAGCTTTCAAACGATATAGTTGGGGTATAAGTTAATGGAAAACTGTAAATATTTTATGATAACGGAAAAATCATGTATTTTACTTACACAAATTAAATGGTATTAAATATTTATTATTTTAGTTATTTAATAAAATGAAAGCTTGTATATTATTTTCAAATTTTTATATTTAAAAAAAAACTAACAATTATGTAACCAAAGTTATTAAAAGACTTACATTTACGTGAAATTTACATTTACATAAATAAACAATGACATTTTATAAAAAGTAGGTATAGTTTATACTAAATGTTCAAAATGGCGACCATTTTGTTCCATACATGTCTCTATTCTTTTGATAAAAGAGGATCTTACTCTTTATAACAAAGCTGGAGTTATTGTGGAAAATGCTTTTCGAATTTTTTCTTTCATGGCTTCTTTGGTAGTAGGTTCAGTTTGATAGACAACTTCCTTGGATGTATCTTCATAAACAGAAATCCATTCAAGAGGCGGGTTTGTTATAATTTTTTTGGCTGAATATGGTAATATTTTATTTATGAGGATATTATGTGTAGTTTTATTTATAGGGGCTAATTTAATTAGTTTTATATTTTTTATTAAATTAGGAAGGGTTTCCTTTTTTTGGTTATGTGTTCGGGGGATTTTACCACGTTATCTTTATGATAAATTAATATACTTAGCTTGGAAAAGGTATTTACCTGTTTCTTTGAATTATTTATTATTTTTTAGTAGAATAAAGATATGTATTTTTATTCTACTCATTTAGTTAATTATTTTTAGTATAAGTTAATAGAGAATTTTAATCTCTTTATTATATTTTCAAAAATATAAACTTATTACAAGTTCATTAACTATTTAAAGATAATATAATCTCAAATTTTATTTATTATAGGGTTAATTAAATAGTAAAAGAAATAAATGATTGTTAGGATTTGTCCTGTTAAAATATATGGGTCTTCAACAGGTCGAGGATGCCACACAATTGGCCCACCACGTCCTATCCACCTGTCGGTAAAATGTCTATTTAACCACCGACGTACACACCGAACGTAATGAACAGATGCTCCATCTTGTTGGAACCACAAATTAACTCTTGTGTTTAAATCAACTTCCTCCAATAATTCACCCAAATCGTTTTTAAGAAAATTATAATACCTTCATCAAAAAGGTATCGTCCTATAACTTTATCTCCTACGATTCTTCCCCATACGTTTATGGACCATTTAGTTTGGGACGTTGAACGAAACAAATGTGGATTAGTATCCGAATAAAAATGAAAATTATGGCGGTTGACGAAACCATTTTTGTGAAAAGTGGCCTCGTCACAAAATAATTTTTTTTTTAAAAATCTGGATATCCATTAAATAATCCACTTGTAATGAAGCTATTTTTCACAGCTTAATTAATTTAAACAAATCTGGAATTAAATGAAAATTTATTTAAAATTAAATAAAACGTTCCATTTTTATTTGGCTCACCGGGTACATTTAAATTTTCAAAGTCACAAAACGCCGTTCGAAGGTAGTATTGCGCGCGCCGTAAATTAAGTCGCTTTGGAAGGGATTTTGCGTGGTAGGAGCTCACGAAGGTGAGATTTTAACATTTTGAAATTGAAGAATTCATTCACTGATAGAAATCCGAAATTTCCAGTCGAACGAAAATTTAACTAGCCGTTTTAGATTCACTTACCGAAATCCCAAATTTCAAGTAGAATAAAATATAACTAGCCGTGTTTCCGAGTTTAAAAGACCAGCCGAGGTACAACTTTAATTTTCCGTAATTTTCGTATTTGATTATAGCCGTATTTGCCGTGTTATTAGAATCGACGTATTTTGTTCCGAAAGCGCGTTTAATTTTGTAACGTTTTAAGACACCGAAACGAACTATTTATTTACGTTTGGTTTTTCTGATTTTTTTTTTATCCGGTTTATCAATTAGTAATTTGAGAACAGTTTATTCATTTTTGGGGATTCGTAATTGTTTTATTTTATAAGGAGAGTTATTTAGACTTTTCATTCCGATTTCGTTTTAATTTTGTTAATTATTTTTATTTCCGAAAAATTAATTGAACGTGATTCATTTAATTTTGATTTCTTTGCGTGGCCGAATTTTAGGAGAACCATTTAGAATTTTCATTCCGATTTTATTTTTATTTTGTTAATTGTTTTTTCCGAAAAATTAATGTGTCGAATCTTTCCTTAAGTTTTAAGAAAGCTTTTTATTTGGATATCTTCGATTGGGATATCTTTCACGATATACTTTTGAAACGAGTAAACAATTTTTTGAGCATTCTCCTAAGACGTAAATCATATTAATCATGTCTTCCTGTGGTAAATTCATTATAGTTATTTATTATTTAAACCTAACAACAAAAACGAAGAATATAGCTAAAATTTCTTTAACATTTATTAGTAGATACTATTTTGACACTAGCCTACTTGGTAAACGAAATATAATCTAGCCTACTTGGTAAACGAAAATATGGCTTGATTATATTTCGTTTACCAAGTAGGCTAGTGTCAAAATAGTATCTACTAATAAATGTTAAAGAAATTTTAGCTATATTCTTCGTTTTTGTTGTTAGGTTTAAATAATAAATAACTATAATGAATTTACTACAGGAAGACATGATTAATATGATTTACGTCTTAGGAGAATGCGCAAACCTAAAATGTACAGGAAGTTTCATGTCGTAATTTAATACCATTTAATTTGTGTACGTAAAATACATGATTTTTCCGTTATCATAAAATATTTGCAGTTTTCCATTAACTTATACCCTAACTATACTATATCGTTTGAAAGCTTATTAATAGTACTAACAAATTGTAAAAAGACTTATAGGGTGATCCATTTGAAAAGTTTGAGATATTGCATGATTTGAGTTCTGTTTCACCCTGTATTAAAGAAGCCACAGATAAACAAAGTAATTAATAGTGACTACAGCCAACGATATGAGAATGACATTTGAATACAAAGACCTTTTGATTTATTTTGATTTACTGTTTTACAGAGTGTTAAGGATGGGGTCATTTTTTATAATAATTGGCCATATCTTTTCGAAACACCCGTATAATATATTAACATGCTATATTTTTTTAACGCTCTCGATGAGATTTTTTCGATTCTTGAATAAAATATAGTATGTTCCATTTAAAAAAATGTAAGTTTGTGCTGCCACGAGTTTTTTGAACACCCTGTATAACTATTTTCAAAATGTGCATCCAGTAACTGTACTAGCTCACACAAAATTTGAAAATTTTATCTACCACAACGACGTAATCCTCCGAGGCCAGAAGTTTGGCCCACCCTGTATATAGACATACATATAGACAGACAGGCAGGCAAACTGACCGACAAGTCAGACAGGATAGGCATGATGAAGACCAGACAAAGTGAAACTACAAAACTTCTCCTCCAAATTTGTTAAAGCAAAGTTTAGAAATCTAATTAATTTTAGATAAAATGCAGGAAACTATACTATCGATTTCGTAACCAATGCAATATCTAGTAAACTATTTTACTTTTTGTTGTAAATCTATTGTTTACCCGCAGCATAAGACCGGAAAATAGCGGATATTATATTTTTCTTATTACTTAACTAGCGATTTCCGTGAAGTGACTCATATATGTGTATTAAAAGATTGAGTGACGTAGGAGTCATTGGTTATGATCGATATATTTTTTCTGTCATTTAAGTAAAGAGAAAAAAACGAACTGATTTGTTAATGCATTTAAGCGGGATGTTGTGAAATGGTATTTTACAAAAATTGTATGTAAAAAAGTTCCTTATTACTTTTATAATGTTTGCAAATTGCGGTAATGTGATAATCCCCTATTAATTAATTGTTTTATAAGACCTTTAGGCATAATATGTCATATGTCAATCGACTGACAAGTGGCATGTATCTGGCGTGCTACGACAAATGTACCTTCTGAAGTAACAGTTATTGCATCAACTATGTGCACAGTAAGTCATGATGAATCTCCTCTATTACCGGAGGACAATCATCATCCGGCTTTGTCTATATGTATAAATCAAATTAAGTCTGAAAGCTCAAACTTTTCACCTAACTCTGAAGATAAAAGATATAATTTTAGAAAAGCAAATTTTAAAGATCTTTATAATGATTTATTACAATTAGATTGGAGTTTCTTAGATGCGCATGATGATGTAAATAACGCTCTAGAAGAATTTTATCATAAAATTTACAATCTATTTGATAGGCATGTCCCGCTTTACAAAAACTATAAACATAAATATCCTAAAAAAAATACAAGGTGACCGGACATCAAGATTTTTTGTCTGAATTTAAAAGGCTAAGAAAAGTAATTAAAGAATAAATTAAAGCAGCTTACAATGACTATTTAGAAGACATTCAACTTAATATTTCTACTAACTCTGAGAGATTTTGGTCTTTTGTTCAGTCAAAAAAGAGATCATCAAGGATACCCGGTGAAATGAAATTTGGGGAAAAAACATTGTCTGAGCCGCAGGACATAGTTGATGCATTTAAATCAGTCTTTGAAAAAGTGTATCTTCCTGTTGACCAAGAAGCTTCGGAGAACACATATTATGATGCTCTTACAAGTAATTTTCCTGTAATCACTTTCGATTTAGTCAACGAAGCAGAGATTAAAACTGCTTTGAAAAAGATGAAAAATAAAATTACTTCTGGACCAGATAATATTCCATCATTTTTCATTAAGGACTGTTCAGAAGTACTAGTAGAACCATTGTTAAAAATTTTCAACTTGTCAGTAAAAAATGGTAAATATCCTGAAGTTTGGAAAAATGCTAGAATTTGTCCAATATTCAAAACTGGGAAAAAATCAGATGTGGAAAATTACAGGCCAGTGTCTCTCCTTTGCAACTTCTCGAAGGTTTGTAAATGGTCATGTATAATCGTGTATATTCCTCAGTTAGAAATTGTATTTCGGTACATCAACATGGTTTTATGGAAAAACGATCCACAGTAAAAAATTTATTAATTCTAACTCAATACATTTCAGAGGTTTTAGATAAACAGGGTCAAGTTGATGTAATATATACAGACTTCTCGAAAGCCTTTGACAGGGTAGATCAACGTAAATTGGTTGATAAACTGTCAACTTTAGGTTTTGAAGACAATGTTGTAAAGCTCTTTTCATCATATTTAGCAGATAGGAAACAGTTTGTTGCATATAACGGATACTCATCTAAAACTATTTCTGTTACTTCTGGAGTTCCCCAGGGTTCCAACCTTGGGCCTTTATTATTTTTAGTTTACGTGAATGATTTGATAGAAATTTTAGACTGTGAAAGATTAGGTTTTGCTGATGACTTTAAAATTTTTGCAAAGATTACTAACATTAATGATTGTAAAGAGCTACAGAAAAACTTAGACCTAATTAATAATTGGTGCGACAGTAATAGATTGAATTACAAATACAACTCCCATCAAACTATTATTTAACTCGTTAGTACGATCTAAGCTGGAATACGGAAGTATTATTTGCCACCCCATATACAACTGCTATATATCAGGTATTGAAAAGGTTCAGAGGAAACTTTTGAAATATTTGGCTTTTAAAATAGAGTATATCCAGAGCGTGGTTTTGACTATAATGCATTATGTGCTAGATTTGATTATGATAGTTTAGATTTAAGGAGAGACCTATATAAAGTGCTTCATAATTCAATTGATTCCGCTGATATTCTTTCAAAAATTAATATGGAGCTGCCAAGTTTTAATTCAAGAAATAAGGTGACATTTAGGTGTTCTAGAGCAAGAACAAATATACTTTTAAAATCCCCAATTAATGTTATGTGCACTAACTATAATCAAATATGCGTATATTGCGATACTTTTTCTTGTTCCATAAATACCCTCATTAATACTGCTTCTGTCTTTTTAAACTAATATTTTCGTCATGTATTTAGTGAAATTTTGTAAATTGTCCTATAAATGGATTTCTGTTGGGCAATAAAGCTATTATTATTATTATTATTATAACAGACAACATGCTTTTTTGGAATTCGGCGGGCGCGGTATCTTTGTGTAAATTAATTTAATTATATGAAGAAATACGCAAGTTACAAACGATGTCGCGTTCAAATGTCAATTTTGATAAAATGGTTGCTAAAAATGTATGTTTTGAAAGTGTTGTCTGATGGTAAGAAAATGTTGTCGGATGTTACTTTGCTATAATTATTTAGTAAAAATTTACACAAATTTGCAGGATCTGAGAAGTGGGAAAACAATCAGAAATGTCTGAAATCCATGTACCAAATAAAATGTTACTTTAACTACGCCAAAAACAACAATACTTTATAATTACCGCGTACTGCTTTAATAATTTGCATTAAAATTATACAATCATTTAGATGAATGTTGAAGTTACTAATTATATATGAAAACTTGGATTTAATTGTCTCAAAAACCATGATAACATATATTGAACATTGTATATGTTTACATAAAACCTGGGAAATACTCTACAATATGTTATTTAACGTAGAACCGTTTTAAGATTTAGCAACTAGTTATTAGCGTTTCAACATTAAGTAACTAAATATGTATTATGAAGTCACATACATACCAAGGGCGGCTCCAGCCCAGAGATTTAGGGGGGCCGGACTATGGTGGGGGGAGCAATTGCCCCCCTTGGAGCCGCCGTTGGTTTTTTTTATAAAAAATTCATTCTGCGTAAACCAAAGTTTAATTTTTTTTGTAGATTCTAGGTCCATTTATACCCTAAAAAACTTAGTTTTTCTCTCAAAAATGGCCCAAACATTTTTTTCGGTAATTTTGATATTACAAATCGTTTCTTATATAAAATTCATTCTGCGTAAACCAGATTTCAATTTTTTTTTGTAGGGTCTAGGTCGATTTTTACCCTAAAAAGTTTCAAAGTTTATTCATTATAAGCATTTAAATACAATAATTTTGCAATTTACTTTATTTCATTAAATATCCTCCAACTCAGCCCGTGCCTAGACAAAAATTTGTCTGTTTTGCATTGGACTAAGTTTTAAGATATTTTATTCATTGTATAGGTAATTGAAAGGTTGGTGTTTTAAATTTCAGGTTTTTGCTGTAGGGTAAAACAGAGAAAGCATAATACTCAATAGGAGAATAATTAATTATTTTAGTAACGAGAACATTGTTGCTATAATTTATCTATTTATTGATAATGCCATTTAAGACATTATTTCCATAAACAATTGTAAGTAAGTAGTTATATAGTTTCTTATATATTTTTTAAATTTAAATAGTTTGGGTTCTTTTTTAATATCAATTGGGATTAAATTATAAAATTTTGGACCGAAGAAAAAAAACGATCTTTGAGTTACAGTTTTTTTAAAGTACGGGATATTTAGATCCATATTTGCTAAAGACCGTGTTAATCTGTTGTCTTTATAGTTAAATTTGTTGGGGCTGTTATATACGTTTAGAATGCAGCTATACATATAAAGTGTCTTAATACTAAATATTTCAGTTTCCTTAGTTAGTTTTTCCCTCAAAAATGGCCCAAACATGTTTTTTCGGTAATTTTGACATTGCCAATCGTTTCTTATACAAAATTCATTCTGCGTAAACCAAATTTTCATTTTTTTGGTAGATTCTAGGTCCATTTATGGCCTAAAAAACTCACTTTTTCTCTCAAAAATGGCCCAAACATTTTTTTTCGGTAATTTTGACATTGCCAATCGTTTCTTATACCAAATTCATTCTGCGTAAACTAAATTTTCATTTTTTTGGTAGATTCTAGGTCCATTTATGCCCTAAAAAACTCACTTTTTCTCTCAAAAATGGCCCAAACATTTTTTTTCGGTAATTTTGACATTGCCAATCGTTTCTTATACAAAGCGTAAACCAAATTTTAATTTTTTTTTAATTTTTTTTGTATATTCTAGGTCCATGTATACCCTAAATAACTTAGTTTTTCTCTCAAAAATGGCCCAAACATTTTTTTCGTTAATTTTGACTTTGCCAATCGTTTCTTTTACAAAATTCATTCTAAGTAAACCAAATTCTAATTTTTTTGAATTTTTTTGTGGATTCTAGATCCATTTATGCCCTAAAAAACTCACTTTTCTCTCAAAAATGGCCCAAACATTTTCTTTCGGTAATTTTGACATTGCCAATCGTTTCTTATTCAACATTCATTCTACGTAAACCAAATTCTAATTTTTTTGAATTTTTTGTGGATTCTAGATCCATTTATGCCCTAAAAAACTCACTTTTTCTCTCAAAAATGGCCCAAACATTTTTTTTCGGTAATTTTGACATTGCCAATCGTTTTTTATACCAAATTCATTCTGTGTAAACCAAATTTTCATTTTTTTAAATTTTTTTTGTAGATTCTTGGTCCATTTATACCCTTAAAAACTCATTTTTTCTCTCAAAAATGGCCCAAACATTTTTTTTGGTAATTTTGACATTGCCAATCGTTTCTTATACAAAGCGTAAACCAAATTTTAATTTTTTTTAATTTTTTTTGTATATTCTAGGTCCATGTATACCCTAAATAACTTAGTTTTTCTCTCAAAAATGGCCCAAACATTTTTTTCGTTAATTTTGACTTTGCCAATCGTTTCTTTTACAAAATTCATTCTAAGTAAACCAAATTCTAATTTTTTTGAATTTTTTTGTGGATTCTAGATCCATTTATGCCCTAAAAAACTCACTTTCCTCTCAAAAATGGCCCAAACATTTTCTTTCGGTAATTTTGACATTGCCAATCGTTTCTTATTCAACATTCATTCTGCGTAAACCAAATTCTAATTTTTTTTGAATTTTTTTGTGGATTCTAGATCCATTTATGCCCTAAAAAACTCACTTTTCTCTCAAAAATGGCCCAAACATTTTTTTTCGGTAATTTTGACATTGCCAATCGTTTCTTATACCAAATTCATTCTGCGTAAACCAAATTTTCATTTTTTTGAATTTTTTTTGTAGATTCTTGGTCCATTTATACCCTTAAAAACTCATTTTTTCTCTCAAAAATGGCCCAAACATTTTTTTTGGTAATTTTGACATTGCCAATCGTTTCTTATACAAAGCGTAAACCAAATTTTAATTTTTTTTTTTAATTTTTTTTGTATATTCTAGGTCCATGTATACCCTAAATAACTTAGTTTTTCTCTCAAAAATAGCCCAAACATTTTTTTCGGTGATTTTGACTTTGCCAATCGTTTCTTTTACAAAATTCATTCTAAGTAAACCAAATTCTAATTTTTTTGAATTTTTTTGTGGATTCTAGATCCATTTATGCCCTAAAAAACTCACTTTTCTCTCAAAAATGGCCCAAACATTTTCTTTCGGTAATTTTGACATTGCCAATCGTTTCTTATTCAACATTCATTCTGCGTAAAGCAAATTCTAATTTTTTTGAATTTTTTTGTAGATTCTAGATCCATTTATACCCTAAAAAACTCACTTTTCTCTCAAAAATGGCCCAAACATTTTCTTTCGGTAATTTTGACATTGCCAATCGTTTCTTATTCAACATTCATTCTGCGTAAACCAAATTCTAATTTTTTTTGAATTTTTTTGTGGATTCTAGATCCATTTATGCCCTAAAAAACTCACTTTTCTCTCAAAAATGGCCCAAACATTTTTTTTCGGTAATTTTGACATTGCCAATCGTATCTTATGCCAAATTCATTCTGCGTAAACCAAATTTTCATTTTTTTGAATTTTTTTTGTAGATTCTTGGTCCATTTATACCCTTAAAAACTCATTTTTTCTCTCAAAAATGGCCCAAACATTTTTTTTGGTAATTTTGACATTGCCAATCGTTTCTTATACAAAGCGTAAACCAAATTTTAATTTTTTTTTAATTTTTTTTGTATATTCTAGGTCCATGTATACCCTAAATAACTTAGTTTTTCTCTCAAAAATGGCCCAAACATTTTTTTCGTTAATTTTGACTTTGCCAATCGTTTCTTTTACAAAATTCATTCTAAGTAAACCAAATTCTAATTTTTTTGAATTTTTTTGTGGATTCTAGATCCATTTATGCCCTAAAAAACTCACTTTTCTTTCAAAAATGGCCCAAACATTTTCTTTCGGTAATTTTGACATTGCCAATCGTTTCTTATTCAACATTCATTCTGCGTAAAGCAAATTCTAATTTTTTTGAATTTTTTTGTAGATTCTAGATCCATTTATACCCTAAAAAACTCACTTTTCTCTCAAAAATGGCCCAAACATTTTCTTTCGGTAATTTTGACATTGCCAATCGTTTCTTTTACAAAATTCATTCTACGTAAACCAAATTTTAATTTTTTTTTAAATTTTTTTGGAGAGTCTAGGTCCATTTATACCCTAAAAACTCACTTACTTTTTCTCTCAAAAATGGCCCAAACATTTTCTTTCGGTAATAGGGTTATATATAAAAAAATTTCAATATTTTGGGTTTGTTGAGAAATATCCTCTCATTGCCCCCCTTAGTTATTAGCTGCCCTCGCTTCGCTTCGCTCGCTCATACAGCTAATAGCCTCGGGCTGCTAAAGCTCATTTTCTGCCCTTATGACATAATATACTATTGTTATTTGCACTGTTACCAGATTGACAATTCTCCGATAATATTGGTCACTTTGGTTTTTGAAATGCAACAAACCGAATTTTGTTTAATTTTTTGACATTCTAGAATCACATTGTCTGTTGGTGTGATGGTGAAGGTTTTTTAAAAGGTCCCTCCGTCAACTACACCACCGATTAACAGTCTATTACATTCAATTAATTTAGTCCATAATTTTTAATGATGTTTATAGTCCAATGAAAACCAGGTGACATGTTTGTTCCTCTATTAAACTCAATAAAGAAAATTTGCACTAATTCTATTCATCATATCTTAATGTCTCGAATACGGATAAAATGTATTTTTAAATTAAGGTTAATAGAGAAATTATTAATGTACCAGACGTATGAAGTAGAAACAAAGAAAAAATTAAGAAAATACTGAAGTTCCTTTCCTTAGGTTCTCAGTCAGTTTTTATATTAATTATTCCATATACTTTCATAATACTGCATAAACAAAAAGATGTGCATATAAATTTTGGCATTCGCATTGTTGTAAGCACCCAAGTCCAAAAATGGTAAATTTTAATAACAAATTGGCTTAGAAATTTGAGAACCAGCCTATAACGAACAGTATTACAGGTCCTCGCATTTTCAAAATATTTGATTTTTTGATATTTTGACGTTTGCTGTCAGCGTTTCATTATATTTAGTGGAAGTCATTGGTGCTTTGTGTTATATACGTCTTATAAAAGTAATGGAAATAATTATCGATTTTCCAAAACATATCAAAGAAAATATGCACCCAAAGCAACCAAAAATTTATTGCCGGAGTAATCCAGACCCTCCTCTTAGAATTAGCGGGTGTTATGGCCATATTTTGAAAATAAAAATTGCGTCGAATGAATGTTTTAAAAATAAATGATCATTTTAAAACATAAGGTTTATTAAACAGAAATAATGTTCATCATTTTAATGATATTTAAATCAAAAGTAAAAGTATAATGATGATAAATCTACCAGGATTTTTTTTTGTTATGCCTCTATTAATAGATATCTTCAGTTTTATAAAAATCAGTGAGAATTTTAGAAATTATAACTTCTGGTCAAATTTTCCATGAGAAAACAAAAAATAATTAAACACTAATGGCTTCCTGAGAAAGCTTAGAGTTTCCTCTTTAAAATGCTTTCTTTTTTTTTCTTTGCGTACATTTTAGACAAAGATACTTTAGTTTTTCCGAACGCCTCGCCTGAATATTTGTATTCAACGGCTCGGCGCGCGTAGAGTTTTCGAATTTGCTTTAATAATTTTTTTTATAATAATACAATTTTTTTTAAATAACTTATAATATAATTTTTAGTAAAATTTTCCGCTCTTTCACGTGGTGCTATTAGTTTTTCGAATTTTTTATTTTTTTTGGAGATATAATGGAGAAACCAAATTTTTGATTTTATTTTCGAAATGGTGAAGTTAGAGATATTGCTAACCAGATAATTCAGATTCATCCCGTGATATTGTAGTTTTGGGGGTTGGAAGTCTATCCATTTTTGACGTTTGTAGAAAAAATTTTGTTTGTAATTTTGTTTGTAAATTTTGTTTGTATACAAAAATAACTATTGGTGTTATTTTCAGTTTAACATTGAGACTTGGCATCTTTGTCTGGATTAATAATACGCAATATATACTCGATATGTCTCTAAAAATCAATATATTACCTCCTATAAATAATGAACTAGATACATTAATGTATTTCGTGAAAGCGATTATCGGACTTCGATTTTTGATCAGTGTAATACTTATTTGAAAATGAAAGATGTTTCTTCGCATGTTTTCAAAACATTTCAACGTTATAAATGAAGCCAATTATACATTTGTTTTTAAAAATTGTTTTAAAGTATCTTATTTGTTAGTACCTAATGAATATTTTGCTTATTTCGTGAAATTATTATAAATGCGATATGCAATCAAATCAGTATTAATTATATTCAAAGAAAATTCTGTACCGTTAGAAATATTTGTTGCATAAAGTTTTAAACAAATATCATTTAAATTTGTATTTTTCATTTTTAGTATATAGACCAGTACAGATAGTTTTGAAAATGGTAAAAAGTGAAATAAAATAATAGTAGGATGAAACCCGTTGGAAAAGGAAGAGAATATAACAAACATGAAAGGAAAAATAATTTACAGGCGCTCTGGGGTCGGGAAGTGGAAGAGAGGGAGTTTTTAAGGGTAGAAAACTGTTTATCTCGATTTCCGGCAAAACTACTAGTCCTATGGAAAAAAGTTCAATGGCAAGGTTGTAGGTAATAAAAAGATCTACAACTTTGGTATTTACATTTTTTTCACATAACCTCAAAATTTATGTGAAAAATTCAAATAACCAAGTTTTTGGTTTTTTATTTTTATCTTTTACAAAAAAAATTTTTTTCACGAAATTTGGTATAAACTTACCTTTTTATGTCCCAAACACTTTGTAATTTTTTTGTTTTAAAATATTTATTTTTTTAACCTTATTTTGACTTAATATCGAAATAGCAGTCTAATTTTTAATCGAAAATTCTCACGTCAAAATATCTGCTTTTTTAAAAAACTCGGTGGGCTTTTTGTTCGTTGAAATCTCTACTTTTTGATGGTGTAAAAAAAATATGCATTACTATGGTAAATGTTCTCAAAAAATGCAAATAAGGAACGAAAAAACTCCGAATTTCTTTTTTTTTTGAATAATCATGTACAATTTTGAGCTATTTATTTAAATTTATACTTTAATTACTCTTTTGTTTATCAATGTAACACGGTATCTTACGTTTTTCGAGTAATTAAAGTATAAATTTAAATAAATAGCTCAAAATTGTACATGATGATTTAAAAAAAAAGAAATTCGGGAGTTTTCTTCCTTTCTTATTTGCATGTTTTGAGAACATTTACCATAGTAATATATTTTTTTTACACCATCAAAAATTAGAGATTTCAGCGAACAAAAAGCCCACCGAGTTTTTTAAAAAAGCAGATATTTTGACGTGAGAATTTTCGATTGAAAATTACGGTGCTTTTTCGATATTAAGTCAAAATAAGGTTAAAAAAATAAATATTTTAAAACAAATAAATTACAGAGTGTTTGGGACATAAAAAGGTAAGTTTACACCAAATTTCGTGAAAAAAAAAATTTTTTTTTGTAAAAGATAAAAATAAAAAACCAAAAACTTGGTTATTTGAATTTTTCACATACATTTTGAGGTTATGTGAAAAAAGTGTAAATAAAAAAGTTGTAGATCATTTTATTACCTACAACTTTGCCACTTAACTTTTTTCCATAGGACTTGGAGTTTTGCCGGAAATCGAGATAAACTGTTTTTTACCCTTAAAAACTCCCCCCTTTCCACTTCCCGACCCCAGAGCGCCTGTAAATTATTTTTCCTATCATTTTTGTCATATTCTCTTCCTTTTCCAAATGAGTTTCATCCTACTATTATTTTATTTGGTTTCAAAAATTATCTGCACTGGTCTACGTTAGAAATATTTGTTGCATAAAGTTTTAAACAAATATCATTTAAATTTGTATTTTTCATTTTTAGTATATCCCAAAAAAAAAACTAAAAATTCAATATTTTCTTTATTTTTAAGCATATTATCTTACTAATACGATTTTTGTTTATTTGCAACGTATTTCCATCTAAGCGACCCACCACCCTGTATATGAACAAATAAAATTCAAAAGTACTAAATGAATTAAAAAAACAGTAAAAATACGAACGCGAGTTAAGAAAACTATCCACACTTTTCTCACAAACAAACAATGGAACTTAACAAAAACAAGATCGTTATTTCGTTATTCAGTTATCTCATTGTCGCACGTCACACTATTTCACACTAAATTACCGCCTGTATATGTCAGGTCAGAAATGAGAGGAAATTCTATTACAAAGAATAGTAGGGAAGGAGAGTATGTTGCCTTGATAGAATAATTATATTATATTAAACGCCGTGTCTAGGTGTACGCTAACGTGTACAAAATAAAAAAAACTTAGGTACACGCTAAAACGTCATCATTGTCCGTGACCTAGTCTTTTAGCGTGCACCTTTAATTGCATACAAAATTAACATCGTGCACTGTAATTAAATAAAAAGGTTTGAAGAATTGTTCACGAAATTTTTAGCCAATTTGACCGGGACGTTTTTTACATTTCAATGGTGCGGTGTCCTTTGCCAAGGAATTTGCCAGAAAAAGAGCTTTTTTTTTTCCTTTTTTGGCTTACAGATTTTACATTGCTGATTTCAGTATCTATTATTGACACTGATTCCAGTGTCGTGTTGCAACTACCAGCAAACATTTTTCCAGGTACAATTTTTTTGGCCATCTTTTGTGGCACAAATTTTTGTCAAATAATGTTTTCTTTAACAAGACACGAAAGTGCAAAAATATGTTTATAAGGAAGTAACATTGACGTGAAAATCGAACTTTTGTGTTTGTTTTTCGTTTCATATTGCCTCAAATCATTTTGAAATTCGTCGAAGGAACTAAACACCTGATTTACAACGAATAATTTGAATTCACATAAGTAAAGGTCAGCACAAACGAACATAAACGTTTTAACATTTATACTGAACATAACCTCATTTATTTAACATGCACGGTTGAATGTCGCAGGCGCGGTAACTCGGTGCACGCTAAAAGACTACGTCATGGACAATGATGACGTTTTAGCGTGTACCTAAGTTTTTTATTTTGTACACGTTAGCGTGCTGCTAGACACAGCGTATATTAAACAGCGGTAGACCTACTGTCGCCATCTACCTTATGGGGGCTTTAAGTTTAGTTAACAATCACCTGTAAAACGAGCACTTACCGTTACCACCTGTTAAATGTCTGAAAGGTTTGTTAGGACATGGGCAGTCCGCTAGCGAAATGTCGGCGGAATTTCGCTGCGTAAAAACGAATTCAATGTATTTCAAGCCGATCGGTAACCAGGTAAACAAACATTTTGACAAAATTTATGAATTTATTTATAGTCCAGTAAATTAACGCCAGAAAAACTCCAAACTTGGACATCAAGTCTGTCCGTCAAAAAATTTTTTTGAATGTGCAGATATTCATAGGTACATTTACCTCCGATATCTGCCGAAATATGACCCTTAGAGCATTTTCGACAAAAAATGAAGAGCAGTTCATTAGCTACAAAAGTTGTCTCTATGATTTTTTTCGCTACACTAATAGTTTTTGCAAAAACGGCGTTTCAAAAATTCGTGATTTATTGAAAAATTTGTAATCCGCTTGGGAGTGTCATTTCTTTAGAGCGTGCTCTCTAAATGCAGGCAGGAGCTAAAAATGGTGGTGCGTTTTGGAGCCGGTTATGTCGAAAAGTATCATATTTTTGACAAAAATGATAAGGATCTTTTTTGTAGGTAATGAACTGATCTTCATTTTCTTCCAAACAAAAATCCTCTAAGTGTCATATTTTCGAAAATATCTGCGAAAATATGCGAAAAACGTATTTTTGAGACCAATGGGCCATTTTCCCGCCCTACCACAAATTTCAGACAGCTGAGATTTTCGGGGGTAAATGTACCCATGAATACCTGCAAATTAAAAAAAAATAGTGCCAGACAGACCTGATGCCAGGGTTGGCACCTTCGTTTATTGGACTATTACACAAACATATGAAATCATTTAACCAGGGCTCATTAGATATTGAAAGTATCAGTTTCTTGGTTCTTTCAAATTAATATAGGTATATAAGGAGAGAGAATATATTGTAAAACAAAATATTTAAAGAAAAAGAGTATATCTTACCTTGAGATTTTTAAGCAACAACTCCAGCACCCCAGTATTAACTATTCCTCTTCCAGACGGTGCGACGAAAGCATGAATTCTTTCTATAAGACTTATAACGGAATTACTATCATGGCTGACAACCATCGTAGCGAAATCTTCTAATGTTAACCGTTCAAAATCGTTTTTACGATTAGTGTATCGTTCAAAACTCCTAAAGTTAACGTCCGTTCGAGTTATGTAATTCAGTAGATCATTGAGGCGGAGTTCAAGACGCACTCGATCCGGTAGATTGTTAAGGACCATGGCAATGGTGCTTGTACCTAAAATTAAATCAAATCAAATTATATTAAATAGTCCTGGAATATTTTCATCCAGTAGAAGAATCCCACCAAGTTACTGCAAACTGCAGAAACCACTTCCTTGAGGACTAAATAGCAAAGATTAGACACCCCAGAAATCCTCTGCATAATCCACCCAATAGTCTGCTATATGAAACAAAAGGAATTGTCCCCATAGACCAACCTAAACCCGATCTGTACGAATAGGAACCTAGAAGGATGACCCCACAGAAAATACCCTCTCAATACCATCTGGGAACATATTCAACAACGACAGTTATGATCATTGCATTTATTTACATTGGATTGTTGTGTTGACTTGAATATAGACCATTCCAGGATGACGTAGGTGACAGGTCGGCCATATTTACTGGGAGACACACAACTTTATGACACAACGTTAGTTTCATATGTAAACATCAGAAAGATTTTTTTATTCAGAATAAATAAATAGAAAATGCTACATTTTGTTATTTTTCCGGTTTCCTGCTGTTTTGACAAACGGAAGGGATCATTTAAATGCGTTGTGTAGTGAATGAAGAAATGCTTGGATTAAAGCTTTGAAACGAGGTACATTTTCTGAAAGCCAAGTGAATAATAGACGTGTTTGTTCTAGGCATTTTATAACAGGTATTTTCGGCGATCTTTTATATGTATTTTTTTATTATTACTTGTGTACATTTTCGGTAAACCTGCTCTGTTAAAACACTAGTGACAAATTTTTGACGGAAAACTGTGGTTTTTTAAATTTAATTTTACCAGGTGATATTGTTTTAACCGACAGAGGTTTTTTAATTCAAGATTCTCTACAAATATTAGGTGCGAATTTAAATATGCCAGCCTTTACAAAGGGGAAAAATCAACTACATCCCACTGATTTGGAAAATACACATAATATTGCCACTGTACGAATTTATGTAGAACGAATTATTGGTCTTTTAAAAAAATAAGGTTTTTCATGAAACAATACCAATGAGTATGTTGTCTAAAAAAAGAGAAGGTTATATACTGCATTGGACGAAATTCCATTTAAAATAACAAAGTTGCTCCTCACTTCCGGTATAACCGGAAATGTCATGTCTTTCAAAATATTTTCAATGAATTCGCCATAACTTGAGACCCATATATCCCATGTAAGCTCGTCGTGAAACACCCTGTATATATAAACATCTAAGATTTACAATGACTATGAACAGCGCTGGCCTCATACTGCTTATAGGCTTTCAAACTTTTGTAAGCCTTAAGAGGGGCATCGCGACAGGTATGCCAAACTACAAACACCAAAAATCCCCATCTTTATCTTTTATCACTGTCTTTCTGCAATAATGAAGAGAGATAGATATCTTAAGACTTCAGTGAATCTCCTGTATGCTAGGTGGCGCTGCTAGTATTAACATATAATATATTATTTGGGATATCTAAGGAATCTGAGAGAATAAATTTTCTTTATTTTCATGATTAGTCTTGTCGCAGAGAGCGCTAATAATCCATTTGTCATGAGTTCGATACCGGCTTCAGCCACGACAGAAATTTTATTTTTTGTTTTTAGGAAATTTCATTTTTTTTGTTTACTATTAATTTTCTAGCATCAAAATAGAGTTTATTAATGTAATTAATTTTCAATTATTTTCGTATAAATCCGTTTATTTTAATATGAATAGCGCTGCCACGCGCCTAATCTCACTAAATACATCAGATAGGAATGGAGCTCGGAAAATAATATTTCTAACATAAAAAAAAAATTTAAACATCAATGGATTCATACGAAAATTGAGAATTATATAAATGTATAATCTTTAAGGTGAAGCAAGAATTTTTTTAAAAAATGAATTAATAAATAATTGGCAAACGCAAAATGTTTTTATCAATATCTATTTGTTTAAACAATTGCAGAATACATGAGTTATCGACACAAAAAACTGCGTTCTATGAACAAAATGCAACATTGTAACCACAATAAATTATCTGCAAGTCCTTTTATAAAAAAAATTGTTAATGTTGGAGCATTAATTTGTATATAACAATTGAACGGTTACAGATAAAAAATCACTGCAAGTCTTAAACCATGGGTTATGATAAATTGTTCATGTTTCATCCCTTGAAATTTTTTTTGTCCGTGTCACTGTTTTCGTTAAAAAGTCCAAAAAAAAGGGTTGAAAACAACGAAGACGGCTATTTATAAATTTTTTAATGTCACCATTGTATTCAGTGTGATTTTTCCTATAAGAATAATATACAAAAATAAACCTACTTTAAAATTTTACCCAAAAAACCAGTGACACGTATTTAGTATCCATACTAAACTTTATACTTTATTTATTTACCGCAGCATCAGAACGAGCATTTCGAAACAGTGTCGAAAATACCTACATAGATATTTCTTTATTATCAATATACGATATGAATTTATATGAAAAGCGTAAAATATTATAAAATCATTTTTGTAAGAAAATAAATTGAATAATTAATAATTATTTCTTTATTTAAAAGTACCTAATTACAGTTATTCACTAAAACAAAAACAAAACAATACACTATGAAAAAACTGCATTGCTTTTTAGCAATGGACAAAAGACATAATAGCAAATAAAATGTGTAACAAACCTACATCAAGAGTCCCATGGACGGGTTAATATGTGAGACATACTGTAAATATTAATTTCTGCAAATGTCTGTGATTTCCAACTATGCAGACACTATTTTGAATGCACGAATAAAAATCACAAACTGTTATAGTTGAATTGCACATTCTCCATATTACTAATCACTAATTTTTCACACTGGCAACTTCCTTCGAATATGCATATAAATTGAAGATTTTTTGAACAGCCTCTCGAGAATGGAATTTTTGTTCGTGGAAATTTTTTTTACCCGTTATAGCTTACACCTTGGAATAGGACATCTCCATTTTTCAACAAATTTTAAAGAATAATAAACATATTAATCATTTAGTGGAAGGTGTGCTTTTGACAATTTGTGATCACCAATTTAAAAGTGAAACATGTCCTACATGAGGTATACGGCATTAATTGAAATACTTTAAACTGAAGAACTGGTTTTAGTTAATACCAATTTACTCATTAAAAAAAATGCAAAACACGAATAAATTAGCCAACATAACCTAAAATGTCAGTTCTAAACATCTAAACTTTCTTTCTTCCTAACTTCGTATTCGTATAACAGGTTGCATACATCGTTCAAAATAAAACCAAAAATCGCCACTGTCTCAAAGTGTCAGGCGGAAAACGCCTGAACTATGGAAAGAGAAAATCTTACTGGGATATAGGCAACTTACATAAATTTTTTTTTTCTGGAGAGTTAATCTCAAAAATTATAAAGTTTTGCGAATTGGTATTCTCGGAAATTAATTCTGTCTCCTTCATTTAGGACATCTCCTTTTCACGTTAAAATTGGTGATCACAAATTGTCAAAACTGTCAAAAACACACCTCCACTAAATGGCTGATATCTTATTTATTAATCCTTAAAATTGACTCAAAAAAGGAGATGTCCTATTCCAAGGTATAAGCTATAACGGGTATAAATATTTCCACAAACAAAAATTCCGTTCTCGAGATTAACTCTCCAAAAAATCGTCAAATTTTTATGCATATTCAGTATTGCCAACTGAAAACGAGGTCGGCAGTGGCAAGGCCCCTCTTAAGCTGTTGTCCCGAATAAAAACTGTGAGTTAGTATGCAACATTTATAGGAAAGAGATTTCGATACAAGTTACTCATATTAGTTTCGTTCGCGCTCAAATTCAAATGCTCAAATGTCAAACAGCAGATAAACAAACAAACATTACGCGTTTCGGGCAGTTCAAATTAATACCGCTAGATCGCATAAAGTTGTGTTCATGTCAATAGAAATCTAATTTTCATCCACGACTGAAAATGCTACGTCTAGATGTCGTCCTTACCCGAGAATTGGTAACTATGCAACCGAAAATACACAAAACAATTTCTTTAGAGGGGGGTTCAGCAAAGACGCAAGGGGCGAGGATTTCGAGGATATGTATGAAATTGAAAGAGTTGATGGGTATAGAACACTCTTAAAGAAAGAACACATTCTCTAATTATTTTTTTTTCCACATAAGCATATCCGAATACAATAGATATAACTAACAATTATATAAACAAATTGTAATTTATTGTAATAGGCTGAAAGACCTCGGTCGATGGCCTATTGGGATCCAATAAATCCAGTTTAATCTAAAGTATAATATATGAAATTTCCAAATATAAATTTGAATGTCAAAAACTATAAAAAAAAATAAGGAGAACTACATTGTCTCGGGGCCACCTGGTATAAACGACCCAATTATTATAACAGACAACATTCCAATTTAAATATTAGCTAGTACAATGGCTAGTACTCAGAAGTAAGTGGTTAGTTTTAATATCATTTCCAGGAAAAACCCACCGATATGGCAAAAAAAGAAATTTAAATTAACTGTAAGTTCAGGGTCAGTAACACCACGTTTCAATCACAGCAACAGCAAAGTTCATAATAATAT
Source organism: Crepidodera aurea (assembly GCA_949320105.2). Taxonomy (NCBI): domain Eukaryota; kingdom Metazoa; phylum Arthropoda; class Insecta; order Coleoptera; family Chrysomelidae; genus Crepidodera; species Crepidodera aurea. Next base: position 5,641,139 of record OX439473.1, on the reverse strand, counting down.
ATATGGAGATAAAATATTTAAACAGACAAAGAACAACAAGTTTCCGGTATGGTATAGTATATGCGCTTCAAAATATGTTTGTTTAGTTTATATTTTTTTTTAGTCTTGAGTGATAGATTTGAAAAACATTTAACTAACATTAATAATATAAATAATGGCAATCAAATCATTTCTATATATTTACAAAAAATATTCCATTATTTTAATCAAAATTAAGATGTCAGAAAAATTAGATTATTTTAAAATTATACTAAGTAATATCTGTAGAAATATCATTCTAAGAACACTATGGTTCAAATATTTAATTAAATTGTTTAAATACATTATAGATACAATCACACAATATTTGTGCAATACCTATAAAATTATATTTATGTCAGCCAATAAATAGAGATAACAAAACACACCTTTTAACAAAAAAAAAATTACACAAACACTTATAAAACTTTACTTAGAACTCAGCGATGCGATTTTAAAAATGTGTTATTTTAACAAAGCGCTTTGTTAATTCAAAATATTTCTAATTTTCTGCTTTTAAGCACTGATGATGACTATGCACTAGAGTCGTAAGCGCTCTGCTATGATTTTTAAAATAAACTATTGTACACGAAATTCAAATATTTTTCTCGCCTTTTTTTGTATTTATTTATGTTTTACAGATTCTCTCCAAATGTTTGAAATTTTTGAAAAAGAAAATGTGGGTATAGACTAGTTCTTAGGAATCTATCTAACGGTTTTCAAAAATAGTAAACCCTATTTTTAGCTGGAATTTTGAGGACATTTAAAACTAAATTAAAAACACATCATATCTAACATTAGTGCAGATCCATTATCGCTATCGAAATTCCAATCACAATTATTATACCTAATGATGGACATTTAACTATTTAAGTAGCTATTAATCTCCGTAAAACTGACTGCAATAAATATGCCACAAAATCGACTATACTATATCCAACTTTTTAGTGGAGTGAAATTAGAATTTTATATTTATCTAAGAGCTAAGCCTTTTTTTTTTAATTTTTTCGTTTTTATACATAAAGAGAAGCTTGTAACAAGTTTGTCAATAAATTTGGGCTGGAGCTTCGCGAGATATGTGCCTAAAACGGAATTTTTGGTATTTTTCTAGTGGATTGCTTCACCATTTTACTTTACCATAGGTAAAGTATTGTAATCGCAAAAAAAAAAGTTCAGCTTTCAGTGGATTTACATGTTTTAAGACCATTTCCAGAAAATGTATGTATGTAGTATGGAAAAATTTGTGTGCGCTCTAACTCCAACTGCGATCGAAATTTCCTAACCAAATTTTATATTTAGCATTTTTACAACATGCTAATGAGCTGATTAGATTTTGGGCAAAATCGGACAACCGGAAGTGGGGGTTTACTCTTGAGAATTTTCAGATTTTCGCAATTATTATGGTTTCTATTAAGTTTATGTAAAAAGATTAAGAGAAAAAATTTATTTTAAATTAAAGTTACTATAAATTTTGTTTAAAAACTTTTTTCAAATTTTGTATTATAAGCGAGTTAAAAATACAATATGGAATAACATAGTTGCATAATAGCGCAAGCGCAGTAGAAGTGTTTTGTTTCATGGAGACGCTCTTGCCAGGCACGGCCTGCCTTAAGTATGTACGAGTAATTGGATTATGAGCCCGTATGGCCGTTAAAGTATGGTAAAGTCATGTGCATGGCCACATCCGATTTTTTTATATATCTCCGGCTCTAAGAGTAGTAGAAAAATAAAAACAATTAAAATGGCCGTGATGAAGTAGAGTATCGATCCGTATAGTAGGGTTTTTTTTAAATGTATTATAATCTTAAAAATTGGCAATAAATAACCAAAGAATCCTCGAATTTTCTTAAAAATTGGAGAAAATATGTATTTTTATGTCGGGAAGACATGGTAAAAAAATGTATTTGTCCAGCCAAAATCGGCATTTTTCGAAAAAAAATTGAATTGACCGAAATTTTTGGAAAAACGATAGAGAAAAATTTTTTATCTTAAAAAGAATGATTTTGTGTGTACTTTCGTCTAAGAAAATCCAACATTTTATTTCTTTGATAATATATACAGGGTGAGTCACGAGGAATTGTACATACTTCTACCATAAGCAGAGGCGCCTTAGGGGATTACCAAATGACCATTAAAAAATGTCTTCTGTTTTTCTTTAATAACGTACAAAGCGATTTATGGATTTGGACCAAAATAATGTTTGGTCATATCTTTTCAATGATTAAGTCGATTTGTCTCATTTTTTGGCAAAAGTGTGTATTGGTGTCTAGCAACTAACTGACATATTCAGAACTAAAAAAATTCAGGGCCGGCTCCGCGAAGATTTGTTGAATTGCTATAATTGCAATAATTCACATGATTTCTCTAAAATATGATATGATTTCTCCAGAGGACATAAATAGACAGTTAAACCTGGATATTTGAAATTTTTGTTACACTTTCCTTACATTTTTAATTAAAGATTTATTTTAAAGTCAAACTGAAAATTGGCGATAATGAAATATCTTACTGTATAATAATGTTTAGTAATTATAAAGAAATCTATAAAATAAACAATAACGACACACACTATATTCCAGTATAGTAAATACCAGAATTTGAATCAATTTACAGGGCCGGATTTAAAAATCTGGCATATCTGGTTCCATGTCAAAAATTCACCCTGCACGTAAAAAAAATGAAAATCGAATTTTTATTTTTTTATTATTCCCTAAATTGGGCACTTTAAATAAAGAAATAAAATATTGGATTTTCTTAGACAGAAGTACACACAAAGATAAAAATTTTTTCCAAAAATGGCGGTCAATTCAATTTTTTTTCGAAAAATGCCGATTTTGGCTGGGCAAATACATTTTTTTTTTTAATTTTTACCATGTCTTCCCGACATAAAAATACATATTTTCTCCAATTTTTAAGAAAATTCGAGGATTCTTTGGTTATTTATTGCCAATTCAGTAATTCGTTTTTGAGGTCATTTTAATTTTTTTTTTATTTTTCCACGACTCTTAGAACCGGAGATATTTAAAAAATACTGAAGCAATCCACTCGAAAGATACCAAAAATGCCGATTTTGTCACATATCTCGCGAAGCTCCAGCCCAAATTTAGTGAATTTTTTTTTACAAGTTTCTTTTTATGTATAAAATCGAAAAAATTAAAAAAAATTGACTTAGTTCTTACATCCATTTTTGTCAGGTTTATCTTGTTTTCTAACGAATTTTCAATGTAGATATCCCCGACACTGTTATCAAGCAACGTATTATACGATTTGAGACGACCTCGAATAGTTCTTATCATGGTTGTTGCAGTACAACAAGGTTGTACTAAGAAAATTTTGAGCATTTATGTATTTAGTTCAGTTTAGTGGTGTATATTTCTACTTTCGTATGTAAATATTTACTTTTTTTAACATTCATAAAGTAACTAAAACTTGCCTTCACCCTTTTTCCAGACTTAGGACTGGGAAAACAAGACGGAAGTAGTTCAAGTGATTGGCGGCAACACGACTATGGTGTATTGGGACAAAATATGATCTATATTTCAATAACCAAATTTTTTGTTTTTGTAAAATATAACAAAACTTTTTGAAAAAACTAAAACAGCTGATCATATAAAAAATATCAATAAATAAATCGATTTAACCAACTATATCCAAGAATTTTTTTATAGATACTTTTTCTTGTAAGTGAAAAAACATTTATTTTGTCTAGAAGTAAATCAACTTACCTACTCCATCTATATTAACAGACAATTCATCGATCTTCCGTGAAATAAGGTCAAGTTTTCCAAAAAGTTGCGCTTCAGTTCGATCCAAGATCGGTATAGGGATACTTGAAAAATCTACCTGTTGATCTACGATATTCCAAGCCTTTGCTATACCTTCCAAAACGAACTTGGTCAATTTTAATATATCTAATACTCCTAGAGTCGCTGTAAACCCATCACAATTTGGCACTATAAAACTACACGATATCACTAAAATTATTAATAAATTACCACCACGGTTATAATACATGTTCGACTATTTATTGTAGGTGCATTTAGTTGTGATATAATTGTCCTTTATTTAGTTTTAAAATTCTTAATTGTGTATTTTAATGTTACATGGTTAGTTTCTGTTTGGCTAAATTTAACTTTTAACACGCGTTGTTGTGGAGATTGTTGATATGACGCTATTATTGTTAATACTTTAATAGAGATAGAAACCCGTTACGAAGACGAAACGTAGTGGAGTGGGGCACTGAACACTAAATCCAGTCTTCAATGTTGCATGAGTTTTAATCGCTTTATCAATCATCTGTTCATTGTGTGGTCCCCCCCCAGTGTGGTTCCAGGTGCAGTTTCGTACTTGAAAGCGTAGATAGAAACATCTCGTTCAGATTTCAAAACCGCTTGTCGATTTTACATTTACCGAAGAATTTCAATGTATCTATAGAAATGGCGGAAGACCCTAAATGTAGGTTCGAATTAATACGTCTGTCAAAAATACAAATAAAAACTTATTTAATCTGTCATGGGAAAATTCATAAATTAAATCTCCATATCTTGACATAAAACTGCAGTTTGCGCATGCGCCTTCTAAGCATTGAAAGCTAATTAGTAGATTGACCTTTGAAGTCTCTGGAAGTTGGAAGTAGTGAAAGTGGCTCTGCACTGCGGCAAATTAGTCAACCACCCACGGAGGGTTCTAATTGTGAGGTATTGTAAACTTGAAACAAATCATTCAAGTAAAAATTTCAACTTGAAATGACTTGAATGAAATATTGAAATAGTATGAACGTTCACTTGAATTCAGGTTACTCCTTTCAAGTTACTTGAATTCAAGTAACTTCTAAAGTCTGAACGAGCCTTTCATTTGTGATTCAACTCGACTTTCAAGTCCCCAACTTGAAAGCAAAAGTTAACTTGGTCTCTACTGCTACTTGAAAGCACCTTTCAAGTTACTTGAATTCAAGCGAAATGATGTTCACACCTTTCAATTTGTTTCAAGTTGCATCAATTATTGCACTTGAATTCAAGTATCTTGTAAAGTCTGAACGTGCCTTAAGATCATATATTATGCTAGGCTAGATACGGTACCTAGGTCATTTGTTTGGCAGGTCCGTGGGGAGTCTAGAGTACTAATCCATTGATTGATCGGTTTCAAATTTCGAAGATACCGGCTCATATCGTAAAGTTTGACAGATGTCAGATATTCTTTTTTGGGAATTCTTGTGACAATCTTGTGAATTTTTATAGTTTTTTTTAAAATTTTTGCTATGTACAATTAGTTTAGAGAACAACAAAATGCCAAAGTCTTGTTAAGTGTACAACATCAAATTTGAGAAAGGTGCTGTCAGATCTTTTCATAGATATCACCGACATAACCTTAATATAATGAGGAACGATATTTCAATAATACACTTCCTATTGAGACAAATAATTACCGATGGTGGCGCCATAGTCGTCGATCAGCTGTTCACACGAAACGCGTAATTTTTGGTAAATAGTGCATTAGGTTATACTGAGTGAATGGTTTATTTGTAGTATTTTAATACTTTTTGTGATTGTTTGAGGTTTTTGATTTGGAAATTACCATAATATATCTGTGCATGTAAGTATTTAGATTCAATTGAACCTGTTTTTTGTGTCGTTATTCTAAAATTGAGGTTATTTATTTAGCATATCTTACGTTTTTCAGAAATTTATTGTTTACTTCTGTTTCTGTGTGCTTTTTTTGTGTTTCAGGATGAATATAGCCTAGAGGTATTATCATCTTTACCTCTACTAATATAGAATGATATTGGAAGGGAGCTAAATCATATGCCAAAGAAACATACAACAGTTTTCTGCTGATAAATTTTATTTCAATTTTTTCAAGATAATAATTGTAATTGTAAAAGTAATTTAATTAAAAAATGATTTCTAAGAACCTACTTTTGATTGATTTATGGTAAAATATATCCTATTCCTTGTTTCAAAATTATTTTTTAAATCAATATCAAATTAAAATATAAAAAATTAAGAAATTTTTTTCTTGGCTTAAAACACTTCATAGGCCATCAAATGTATCTGTTGCAAAACTTTTTGTTTTGTTTATCTACTTTGTTTTTTTCAAAATAAACAAAAAAAGTATATTTTTTAATCCTTTATTTTAACATAAGTTCAAAGTTAACTTTGAATTATTCAGTTTTAGTAGTATTTAACATTTTATTATAATAATTCATTACTAATGTAACTGTATAATTATTGAAAACAGGTGTTGTACAAGAGGGGAACATAATAATGGTATTTTTAAAATTATGATGTGACAAAGGTTTTATTTTACTGAATATTACCTTTAGAAAAATGATAAGTTGAAATATCAGCAATGATGTGCACACCTAATTAGATTTTAAGTTTACATATATAAAAGTACAACTGTACACAGTTTCGACAGTTTTTAAGGACAAGTTTACTTAGTTTATAGGCAACACTTTGCTGTCTTCTAACTAACCATGATTCCTTGCACATTTAATGGTTTTAACATCAAGTGGCTTACTGGGCAAATGATGTGATGGCATACACTTTTTGCACTACTTGGGTGCTATTTTGTTTGAAATAATTCCTAAAAACATTTCAGTAGTAATCAAGAAATAATCTCAGAAATGCTAATCTTTATCTTACCTGATTTTGTAATATAATCTTCAGATTTAAAATTGATTACACTTTTCCCGGAATTTACGACGATCAACTTCCTCGATGACACCTTTTTTGTTGCTTCTTGGGTGGATCATAATGGAATTGTAATTCCGGATTTTTAGATTTCCTAGAAGTATACCCATAAACGAAATAGTTTGTATTATTTCTATTGGGCATTTTTAACGTTTAACTAACAAATAACAGCAAAATACAGGAGGCACAAAATCAAAACACACGTTCGACTTGCAGGTAAACAAACAAAATTATGCTTTTCGTGAAGGTTCAAATTAATACCGGTGGTGTCGCTTCAAAGTTGTGCTCGTCTCAATACGATAACTTGTAACACCTCAAGTAGTGGATGCTTTAATTTAAATGACGCACCATAAAAATAATTTAAAAATCCCGCCATGAGCTAAAATTCCCACTCATAGCTACACTACTGCCACCATGAGATCGGGGGCGTACTTATAATATGGTTTTGAAAGTTTCACAATACCTACTGTGACAAGTGACAATACTGTGTAAGTTTTGTTATTTAGTTTAGGGGTTAACCTGTTATCAGACGTGTGCTGTGTTTGGAATGGGCTTCGTCGTTTAATAACTTTAAGAAAACCATTTTATTCAACAAAGTTTAGTTAATTGATTAGTAAGTTTCAATTTAGAATATTAAGTGTTTTATTTTCACCGCTCTGTTAAGAGAATTAGGTATTTTGTCGAAAACCAACATCAATGATGGAAACCATTTTGTAAGATACACTAAAATATTCTTGGATAATAAGATGGCATATCAACAAATAGAAATTATTTCTCGAGCCCAAATAAAAATTGAACCCGAATGGGAGGATGAAAAAAACGTTAAACAACTAGATGGGAAGTATCTCAAGATAGAGAGGAAACTTGATGTTACAAAAGATTCTTGTACAGTTCAATACACAGATATTGAGACAAAATTATTCAGTGATGATAACAATTTTAAGATTGAAGAAGAAGAAATACATATCAAGGATGAAAGTGAACAATGTTTAGTAGAAGTTGATAAGAACATTAAACAACTAGAGGGGAAGTATCTCAAGATAGAGAAGAAACTTGATGTTACAAAAGATTCTTGTACAGTTCAATATAAGGATATTGAGACAAAATTATTCAGTGATTATAACAATTTTAAGATTGAAGAAGAAGAAATACATATCAAGGATGAAAGTGAACATTTAGAAGAAGTTGTTAAGAACAGCAAGAATGTGTTTCATTCTGGTATTAAGAATTTTAAATGCAATATTTGTGAAAAGTTATTTGCCCACAAAGTTAGTCTAAGTAGCCATTTAAAGGTTCATTGTGGTGTGAATTTTAAATGCGACGTTTGTAAAAAATTATTTACTTACAAGTCGAGTCTGAAAACACATTTACTAATTCATTCTGATAAGAATTTCAAGTGCAACATTTGTGAAAAATTATTCAGAGACAAGTGCATTTTAAATTCACATTTACTAACTCATTCTAGTGATAAGAATTTTAAATGCAACATTTGTGCTAAATCATTTTATCAAAAGATGTGTCTTACGAGGCATTTACTAACTCATTCTAGTGAAAAGAATTTTAAATGCAACATTTGTGCTAAATCATTTAATCGAAAAAGCAATCTTACGAGACATTTACTAACTCATTCTGGTGAAAAGAATCTTAAATGCGACGTCTGTAAAAAATCATTTACTTACAAGAGATCTCTGAAAAAACATTTACTAAGTCATCCAGATGAAAAAAAATTTAAATGCGACGTTTGTAAAAAATCATTTACTCGTAAGTCAAATCTGAAAGCCCATTTACTAATTCATTCTGGTGTTAAGAATTTTAAATGCAACTTTTGTGAAAAATCATTTAGTCTCAAAGCCATTCTATGTAAACATTTACGGATTCATTCTGATGAACAGAATTTCAAGTGCAACATTTGTGAAAAATTATTTAAACACAAGAGGAATTTAAATTCACATTTAATAACTCATTCTAATGAAAAGAATTTTAAATGCAACGTTTGTAAAAAATCATTTCGTCTCAAACTCAATCTAACTAGACATTTACTGATTCATTCTGGTGATAAAAATTTTAAATGCAACTTTTGCGAAAAATTATTTTTTCGAAAAGAGGGTCTAAATTCACATTTACTAATTCATTCTAGTGATAAGAATTTTAAATGCGATGTCTGTAAAAAATCATTTACTTATAAGTCATCTCTGAAAACACATTTACTGAGTCATTCTGGTGTTAAGAATTTTAAATGCAACGCTTGTGAAAAATCATTTACTCAGAAGTCACATCTGAAAGGACATTTACTCATTCATTCTGGTAATAAAAATTTTAAATGCAACATTTGTGACAAGTTATTTACCCACAAAGTCAGTCTAAGTAGACATTTACAGATTCATTCTGGTGATAAAAATTTTAAATGCAACATTTGTGAAAAGTTATTTACCCACAAAGTCAGTCTAAGTAGACATTTACAGATTCATTCTGGTGAGAATTTTAAGTGCGACGTTTGTAAAAAATCATTTACTCGGAAGTTATCTCTGAAAAAACATTTACTAATTCATTCTTAGTTATTTAGTTTGTTTTTTAATTCTTAATCCTTTTTTGTTTATAGGCTCTAGATGTATGCATATGGCCATGTTCAATTAATTACGTCTTTAATCATAATTTAAATTGTTCTTGTTTTGGTATTGTTTTTAATAAAAATATGTTTCAATTATTGTTTTGTCGTTTCAATAACAACAATATCTCTTGTTTCTGGCCAAATTTTGGAAAGTCAGGAACAAGAGATGAGGTATAAATAATAAATAATTTTAAAAGAACCACCATTCTACGCCTTTCTTTTTTCTTTTTTTAAACGTTCTCTTCAACTATTTGGGTGTTCGCACACCTAAATTAGTTCCAATAAGATCCGTGCCGCCTTATCTGGCTTCGGAATGTGAAATTGTTGACATTCATTTACATGGGGTGGGGATTGCATATACATATTCGTTTACTTATTTTATCTATGGTTGTGTTTGGAAAAGCTGACGCATCTTCCAAGTGGGCTTCGTTTAATAACTTTAAGAAAACCATTTTATTCAACAAAGTTTAGTTAATTGATTAGTAAGTTTCAATTTAGAATATTAAGTGTTGTATTTTCACCGCTCTGTTAAGAGAATTAGGTATTTTGTCGAAAACCGACATCATTGATGGAAACCATTTTGTAAGATACACTAAAATATTCTTGGATAATAAGATGGCATATCAACAAATAGAAATTATTTCTCGAGCCCAAATAAAAATTGAACCCGAATGGGAGGATGAAAAAAACGTTAAACAACTAGATGGGAAGTATCTCAAGATAGACAAGAAACTTGATGTTACAAAAGATTCTTGTACAGTTCAATATACGGATATTGAGACAAAATTATTCAGTGATGATAACAATTTTAAGATTGAAGAAAATGAAATGCATATCAAGGATGAAAGTGAACAATGTTTAGTAGAAGTTGATAAGAACATTAAACAACTAGAGGGGAAGTATCTCAAGATAGAGAAGAAACTTGATGTTACAAAAGATTCTTGTACAGTTCAATATACGGATATTGAGACAAAATTATTCAGTGATTATAACAATTTTAAGATTGAAGAAGAAGAAATACATATCAAGGATGAAAGTGAACAACATTTAGAAGAAGTTAAGAACAGCAAGAATGTGTTTCATTCTGGTATTAAGAATTTTAAATGCAATATTTGTGAAAAGTTATTTGCCCACAAAGTTAGTCTAAGTAGCCATTTAAAGGTTCATTGTGGTGTGAATTTTAAATGCGACGTTTGTAAAAAATCATTTACTTACGAGAAATCTCTGAAAAAACATTTACTAAGTCATTCAGATGAAAAAAAATTTAAATGCGACGTTTGTAAAAAACCATTTACTTACAAGTCGAATTTGAAAAAACATTTACTAATTCATTCTGGTGAAAAGAATTTTAAGTGCGACGTTTGTGAAAAATCATTTACTTACAAGTCAGATCTGAAAAAACATTTACTAATTCATTCTGGTGATAAGAATTTTAAATGCAACGTTTGTAAAAAATCATTTAGTCTCAAAGCCAATCTAAATAAACATTTACTGATTCATTCTGGTGATAAGAGTTTTAAATGCAATGTTTGTGAAAAATTATTCTTTCGAAAAAACAATCTAAATTTACATTTACTGATTCATTCTAGTGTTAAGAATTTTAAATGCAACATTTGTAAAAAATCGTTTACACAGAAGTCACATCTGACAGTACATTTACTAATGCATTCAGGTGAAAAAAATTTTAAATGCAACATTTGTAAAAAATCATTTACACGGAAGTCATATCTGACAGTACATTTACTAACTCATTCTAGTGAAAATAATTTTAAATGCGACGTCTGTAAAAAATCATTTACTTACAAGACATCTCTGAAAAGACATTTACCAAGTCATTCAGGTGAAAACATTTTTAAATGCGACGTTTGTAAAAAATCATTTACTTACAAGTCATATCTGAAAGAACATTTACTAACTCATTCTAGTGAAAAGAATTTTAAATGCGACGTCTGTAAAAAATCATTTACTTACAAGTCAGATCTGAAAAAACATTTACTAATTCATTCTGGTGAGAATTTTAAGTGCGACGTTTGTAAAAAATCATTTACTTACAAGTCAAATCTGAAAGCACATTTACTAATTCATTCTGGTGTTAAGAACTTTAAATGCAACTTTTGTGAAAAGTTATTTACCCACAAATTCAGTCTAAGTAAACATTTACAGATTCATTCTGGTGAGAATTTTAAGTGCGACGTTTGTAAAAAATCATTTATTCGAATGTCATCTCTGAAAAAACATTTACTAACTCATTCTGATGATACGAATTTTAAATGCAACGTTTGTAAAAAATCATTTAGTCTCAAAGTCAATCTAAATAAACATTTACTGATTCATTCTGGTGATAAGAGTTTTAAATGCACCATTTGTAAAAAATCATTTACACAGAAGTCACATCTGACAGTACATTTACTAATTCATTCAGGTGAAAAAAATTTTAAATGCGACGTTTGTAAAAAATCATTTACACAGAAGTCATATCTGACAGTACATTTACTAACTCATTCTAGTAAAAATAATTTTAAATGCGACGTCTGTAAAAAATCATTTGCTTACAAGTCATCTCTGAAAAAACATTTACTAATTCATTCTTAGTTAGTCAGTTTGTTTTTTAATTCTTAACCCTTTTCTTGTTTATAGGCTTTAGATGTATGCATATGGCCATCTTCAATTAATTACGTCTTTAATCATAATTTAAATTGTTCTTGTTTTGATATTGTTTTTAATAAAAATATGTTTCAATTATTGTTTTGTCGTTTCAATAACAACAATATCTCTTGTTTCTTACCAAATTTTGGAAAGTCAGGAACAAGAGATGCGGTATAAATAATTTTAAAAGAACCGCCATTATACTTTTTTCTTTCTTCTTTTTTTAAACGTTATCTTCAACTATTTGAGTGTTCGCACACCTAAATTAGTTCCAATAAAATCCGTGCCACCTTATCTGGCTTCGGAATGTTGTGAAATTGTTGACATTTACACGGGGATTACATATCTCGTTTGCTTGTTATTTTATCTATGGCTGTGTTTGGATTTGGACAGTGTTGCCAGAAAGGACGACAAGTCGTCAAAATGACGACTTTTTACCTCTATGAGAGAAGGACGACAATTTTCAATAAAAACCATATTTTTGACGACTTTTTACAGGTGAAAAAATTTCGATATTCATAGAAGCATATCAATATTTTTAATTGTTTTATACAATACATAGGAAGAAATAACGTTATACTTCATAATAATTATTATTGTTACGAAAGATTTCTCAAAGAGAATAATCTGAACGCGCCACGAATTGTACCTGTACGTACGTCAAATTTTGGGAATTCCCCGAAGCAAGGCACTGAATTAAGCGGCATTTTATTTTATATGTTTTACGAGTGTGTTTACTTTTAATGACTTTTGCGTGTATTCGCTGAATTCTTTGGTCACTGGCGATACTGAAATGAGTGATATTACGAGATATTTTAGCTCGGCGTCCACTTCTACAATGGCTAGGTTGTTTTCTTAGCCCAATAAATTGGGCAACTAATTTTTAAATTTTGTTAAAAGATGCTTATATAGCAGTAGTTCTGATTCTGATGAAAGTGTTTCATCACTTCAAGAATGAAGGATAATTATAATGATTCAAACCAGGAAAAAATTAAATCAGATTCAGATAGTGAAATCTGATTAAAACAATTTTTTAGTTTTGTTTGTTAAATTTTTATTCTTTGTGTTACTTTAATAAAGTTTACTTTGGTTTGTTCCATAAAAACAAAATATTTTATTTAATACTGACGACGTTTGTAAAAAATCATTTATTCGGAAATCATCTCTGAAAAAACATTTACTAATTCATTCTTAGTTTGTTTTTTAATTCTTAACTTTATATTATTAATACGTAACTTTATATTTATATTATTAATACGTAAGTTTATATTATCATTTTATTTTATAAATTTCAACATTTTATTTTACAATTATGTCTAAGTTATAAATATTTCGAAATGGCCAAAGTCTTTTCACGTTTAGGAACACAGTCCAGCTTTGGCTAAAGTGAACCTAAACATGACATAATGCTAGTACAAAAAAAATCGGCCATTTTGAAATACCTGATAGTTATTCACAAAATATGTCTTATGTTTATATATTGGAATGAAATTAATAAATATTATTATTATTTTCTAAGAAGTCGTTTCTGAAAGATCATTTACTAATTCATTCTGGTGAAAATAATTTTAAATGCAACGTTTGTGAAAAATCATTTACTCACAAAGTCAATCTAAGTAAGCATTTTTTACTGATTCATTTCTATAATTCATAGTGGCATGGTGTTTGGTACTGCAAATAATTATTTGGAAACGTTAAAATTAAAAACTTTTTTGAAATAAGTGGTTTTAATGTCCAAAGAGCAGAGTACACATCTGCTGCGTTGCCATATATAATTTTTTTTCTCCACGGCCACTACTGAATGTAGTTATTCTGAAACCACTTATAATAACAGAAAAGAAACATTCTCGCTCTTGAGATTGAAAGAAAATTCTGAAACATTTGTCTCTTATGTATTTTATATGTATTACATTCTATAACTAGAGATAGAATCTGTATTCCGTGATTGTTTACAAAAATAAGGTTTGCCGTGAATGTCAAATTAACTGTCAGTATTAGTTGACGTGGTCTTAATATTGGTTTGTAAAAACTTTTAATTTATTAAAAGGAGAAGAAAATCAAACGATTCAGATGTAGAATTTGAAAATACTCCTCCAGAAATAAAAAAATATGCCGATAATATAACTCAAAATTTGCTACCACAAAAATCCAAGCTTGAATATAAAAATACTACCTACATAATGTTGAGAGATTCAGGTTTCATTTTACTATATTTAATTTCTACTTTTTGTAGCCGTGGAGAAAGTACAGTTTGTTACTCTGTTGGAATGAAAATCCGACACTCGTGGTTCCTCACGCTCGCATTCGCAATCATCCACTCGTGTCGAATTCTCATTCCAACCTTGTCACAGAATATACTATTCCTTCACTTAAAGGTAAAATTGTGCCAGTTACTATTTTTTCCTAGCTTGAATATAGGCCTCGTGCAGACTACTAAGTGGGGGTAACACTGTGGAACACCAGCGAAACAGGTGGCGTATTTTGAAAACTTTTTGAGGCCGCTCTCCATTAACTTAACATAAGGATTTATGTGAAATTTGTAATTAAACGGATTTAGAATAACGATTGACTGTTAAAATATCGATATCAAATAGTAAATTTAATATTGTTCTATTCACATTTTTTTTTAAATATTACGTGAATATTATATTATTTCCCTAAAAACACAACTGAAATGAGGTTATGTTATTCAAAACTAAAAATTACGAAAATATGATGTAAACTTACTACTTTTATGCATGAATATTATGGCAAATCACTTCATTCAACTTTCAACAAAGTTATCTTAACGTCTTATTTATTATTTTTTGAAATGTGGCTATCGACTTGATTGAAGATTGGAATGGTTGTAAAAAAGAACTGCTAGTCTATAAAACAATGAAATTTTGACTATAAAGAATTTTAAATAGTAAGAAGTGTTTTAAGGTCTAAATAAAAATTAATAATTAATTTTTATTATAGTATGCCACTATGTTAGAGTACATTGACACTTTGGAGATCAATTTGTAACTATTCTAAGTGAGTAGACACATTGATTACATAAATCAAGAATTTTCGCTATATCATATCGGTAACGTCGTGAAGTGTTGCCAACCTTAAACAGTTAATTTCCCCATTTTCCCCTGCACGTTAAGTTTAAATCGTATTTGCTCTTAGTGTTTTCGTGTTTATTCCGTTGACAACAGAAATAACTAGAAATGACGTAACTGCCTTGCTAAAAAAACGTTTTTACTTAAATTTTTCCATAACGCTGCCTGTATGTGTTTGTGTTTATTCAGTTGACAACAAGGTATATATTGCAAGACCTATATAGGTGAAAACAAATAAGTTAAGCCAAACAATATCTCTTAAATAGATTAAAAATAAAATACTTAAACCACATGTAATGTTTAAGTTGGTTTATTATAAATATGATCAAGTTTTAATTTTAAGATTATTTTATTTTATAACCTTCATTTTTCTAAATCCCACAAATTGTCCTATAAGTGCAAGTTCCAATAATAGAAAAACAACAGCAATCTAAATTAACAAATGTATTGCAAATTTTATTACATAAACAACTAAAATAAATTCCATAATTCTTCAAACTCTTCACTAAATCTTCCTATAATATTTAAATCGTTTGTTAAAATTACATTATCAAAATTTGAACTTAATCCTTGACTAGTCAAATTCAGACTACCAAAAAACATTTTTGCAAATTCTTTATTTTCCTTATCGATTAAACAAAACTTATGATGCATCATACTTTGTTGTACAGGTTGTATTTTATATGGAATACCTAAAAATAAACTACTTAAATCTGTTGCTAAAAGAGTCCCATTCCATACATTTTTTTTTAATATTCAAAAAGAAATCTATATAGCTTCTCTAAAACTCATTTTTCATTCTTTTATTTAATAACTTACCATTTTCTTTAAGCCTTGAGAAATTCTCTTGTACAGGTTTTGTTTGCAACATGCCTTTATCAGTAATAACTCTTACATTCACACCTCTTTTATGTGCCATAATAATTTCATAGTTTATTCTTTTTAATGTCAACATGTACATGCAGATGCAAATGCTTGAATTGGCACTCGAAACAAATTTTTGAAGAGTATGCTGATAAGACAAAGAACACCATTCATTGCATTCTTTATTTTCTAGAAGGTGTGTTTTGCAACCAAAGTTTTTCATATCTATTGATATTAATTGATGGTAAAAATTTCTTTCTTGATCTAATTGCTCTAACATTTTTTTGAATCTTCGCTTGGTCACGTAAATAATTAAAATAGGCACAGAAGCAAGAGATAAAATTAAAATTCGTGTTAACATTTTTAATTATAAAATTTGAAAAGTAAAACTAGAAAAGGTAACCTAAAAATTGCTAACAAATATACATATACAACTGTCACCAAAGTTGGCAAATTCAAGTTAGCGCGAAAATTCAGTGTGGCCAGACGAAAAAAAAATAAATTACCATCACCAGATGAAAAAGTTGCCAGATTTCAAATATTTTTCACCAGATTTTAAATGCTACTTATTTTTAGAATAAAAAAAGATTTTTGAAAAGTAACTTTATTAAAAATATAATAATAATAGTAACAACAAAAAACAGTATTCATTTTTTAAATACATATTTTTATTATGGTTTTTTTACATTTCTGGTGATATATATTTAAATTGATTGAGCTGAATATTCGCTCAACACAAGCTCTGCTATGAGGAAGTGTTAATAATATAGATGGCTCCCTTTAGCAAAATTAGAATTTTAATAATTTAATTAAATTCGATAGTTAATATTAACTTAGATATACTCTTACATGAAATTTCTGTAGAAAGTAGTAAAAATCACTATTTATTAGGTATTTTGTTAAAGTTATCACCAGATTGATATTAAAATCACCAGATCTGGTGAAAATTCACCAGGTTTGGCAACGCTGCGCGGAATCCAGCAGACCTCCCTGAAGTTAGCAACGGAAATCGAGCAGACAATTTAACGAAAATTACCGAGTGACCATTGGCGTACCTAAATTTGTGTTTCTAGATAATTTTGTGAAAGGAATTAAATAAAAAATACAATGAAGTAATTATACGTGTTATTGCAACAAATATATTAAGTTCTATCTACAAGAATATTTTTACTTTATAAAAGCCACTTTGTCTTTCATATTAAACGCTCTAGACGGATCGTATTTACGACGCGGTTGATAGCGACAGTCATACAGTCAACCTCAAACAGATTTTTGACCAATTAAAATCGTTATGTGTAATGACAACCAATCCGGTTTGATGTGTTTGGCGTAGGAATGCAACTGGCATCGTTGCGTCGATAAAAATTTTCCTCTTGTCTGTCTTCTTGTGTTTGGAAGAGGTGTTGGAGTGGCTTGCTTGCGAATTTTTTTGCTTCGTTTAATAACATTAAGAAAACCATATTATTCAACAAAGTTTAATTAATTGATTGGTAAGTTTCAATTTAGAATATTAAGTGTTTGTATTTTCACCGCTCGTTCAGAGAATTAGGTATTTTGTCGGAAAGCGACATGAATGATGGAAGCCATGTTGTAAAATACACTAAATTATTTTTCGATCTTTAGGTCGCCGGTTTTTATGCTGTTTTGTTCCTACAAACAAGGCGGTATCATTATGATACTTTTATTGTATGTTGTACGATTCTTAATTTTTATTTTAGTATAATTTTATAAAAAGATGCATCAACATTATAATAGTGGTCTGCCATTTTTTGCGCAGTAAATAATTTTAACAATAGATTTATTGATTTAATTTTTGTACTTTTTTCCGAAAATTAATTAACTTTTTTTGGGAGTTTTCGCGATGCACAGAAATATAATTGTAATAAACTTTAATCGGTAAATTAATGTACTGTGCAATTTAGGTATACGATACCTAAAATTAGAAAAGAAGAAAAATGGGATGGGAGGCTATTTTTTAAATAGTATTCAGGAGGTGGCCTTTAATTAAAATTTATTTTTGAATATGTTACGTTCCCCTTATATAAAAAATCTACTCTATTCCTGTATTTTGAAAATAAAAGTAATGCCCAATCTTTCCCAACTCCGACAAGCCCCTGTTGACTTTAGCTGGGTGCTGCCGGGACGATTGTAAGAGACAATTTTTTTAAACAATATTCTTGCTAGGAAAGTTATAGAGAAAGTTAAATTAGGTAGATACATACAATAATGTTGATGTGTTTTTATCTTGGGAGTTCATGAATATATATTTCTGAAGGTCTGTATAGGAACATTATAATTAATTCCTATTTCTGCTTTTAAAATTAACTCGTTAAATACTTGTGTGCACATATCAATTAAAATAAGATTTTCTTTAAAAAAAATGCCGTGTTTTATATTTTTACAAAAAGCTTATGGATACTTA
Organism: Crepidodera aurea; assembly: GCA_949320105.2. NCBI lineage: Eukaryota > Metazoa > Arthropoda > Insecta > Coleoptera > Chrysomelidae > Crepidodera > Crepidodera aurea. The sequence continues at coordinate 5,622,800 of OX439473.1, read as the reverse complement.
GTGAATCCAACAATTTAATTAATTTACATATTTTCATAAACGAACGTTTATATTTTTAAATGTCGTTTGTTGGTGTTAAAATGTTGAATTTTTTTACATACACTACACTTTTTTGTCGAATGCTTTATAATATTTCGGCGACGATAATCGCCTGAACGTTAAGTCGTATTAGTGAAAACATGTTAATTTTAGAGAGTTTCAGGCGTGGATATTAACCCGAGAAGGTCGTCGTCGGAGCGAATCGTTGTCGTCGTAGATTGTTATAAAGTCGGAAGAGAAAAATACACCGAAGCCTAAAAATGCCGGGTTTTAGCAGCGCGGGCACCTTCAAAATCTTTATCGGAAATTTGGCCGAAAAGACGGCCGTAGCCGAACTTCGTCCTTTATTCGAAAAATTCGGCAAAGTCGTCGAATGTGATGTGGTGAAGAATTACGGCTTCGTACACATGGAAAATGAAACGGACGGACGCGAGGCCATCCAAAGCCTTAACGGGCAAGTTTTGAACGGTCAGCCGATGAAATGCGAAGCGGCCAAAAGTCGAAAAGCCCCACAAACACCTACTACGAAGATCTTCGTTGGAAATTTAACTGACAACACTAAGGCGCCGCAGATACGCGAACTATTCAAAAAGTTCGGAACCGTTGTGGAGTGCGACATTGTTAGAAACTACGGTTTCGTACATTTAGAATCATCGGGAGACGTTAATGAGGCTATAAAAGGTAAAAAGTTATTTGAAACCATAAACAATTCTTCATATGCCGAGTATACAGCTACTCGATTATTTTTTTGAAATTTAGTCGTGGGACTGTTGATGTCTTCTTATGCCACCTTATGTAGAATCCGCCGCATCCTGTAAAAATATGAAAGAGTCTCGGGGTCCGCAAATCGTTAATTATACTACAATTTCTAAAATCTAAAATCTTTGTGCTAAAACGACAACCTGAAATACAAATCCATTTAGCATTTGAACGGGGTAGTTTAAAGAGCCCAGAACAACTTTTATCTACCCACATCAAACATGAGTCACACCTCACACTTGGCTGAATAACATAAATAACACACCTTGCAAAACCTTTTTTCTTTCGTGTATAAGCTTTTCAAGCAGTAAAACTGCAGATTCATGCTTGTTAAAAAATTGTTTTATTTAACTTTGAATTTTTGCAGTGATCATCATTATCATTGCCGTTCAATCCCGTAGGATTATAGCATCGCTTATATCGTTTTAAATCCACTTAATGAGGTGGATTATTCCTCTCTTTCCCATTATAGATTATAGCTTCTCATGTGTCTTCGCTGCCGTTGTTATTTTCTGTTTTTACATGTTATGATCCAATCTTTTATATTCAGTGTTTTAATATCTTCCTTTACTTCTTCGAGCCATTTTTTCCTTGGTCTTCCTCTGTTTCTTGTCCCCAATGGAGTCCAGTTTGTTATCCTCCTAATCGTGTCTGTGGGTTTCCGTCGCATTACATGTCCAAGCCATTCCAAACGCAAAGCCTTGATGTGTCTTATTATATTTTCCCCTCAGTTTTTTTTCAATTTCTGCATATCTTTTTCGTCTTCTTTCTCCTTCCTCCGTTAAATCTGGTCCTAATATTGTCCTCATAATCTTTCTTTCCAGTATTTTCAAGTCTTCCTTCTTCCTTTTTAGTCATTACCATAGCGTATGTTCTTTTACTAATTTTTTTGTTTTTCAGTATCTTTCTGTTTAGTCCTAGAGCTTGGTTTCCTTTGAGGATTATTTCCTTGACCTTTTCTCCGCTTACTATTCCTGTCGTCATCCCTAAATAGTTGAAGGTGGTTACCCTTTCGAATGCACTTCTAGGTATTCGGTATTTCGCAGTGATATACACAACTATTACACCTGGCAATCAAATGATGTAAATTTATTAAGATTTTCATCCACAAATGGCCAAAACAGCATATTTTTCAGATGCATATACATATACAATAATATGTTAATGAATATATAAAACATCACATATTCACATAGGTTATGTTTCGCCCATCTCCCGCCGCCAGCTAACCACAGGTGCCCCTTTAATTTGTATTTGCGGGCCCTACATTAATTAGTAATCGGCGTCCGCAATTTGCGGACCCCGAGACTCTTCCTAAAAATATTGTCGTGGATCGATTGAATTTTATTATATTTCCGAGTTGAAAAAGAATAATTCAAATTTCAATTTCTTAATTATAGATTAGTGATTGTGTAATTTTTCTGTTGACAGTTCATTAATCTTCAATTTTATAACATCAAAATCATGTACGGAATAGGAATAATAATTGTTACTTCTTCGTATAAAATTGGTCTGTCATTGCCGTATCTCCTTACATGTTTTTTTTTTAATTATTCATAATGTAAAGTACTTTTCTTGTTTGTATTATTTTTCTTCTTTGATAGATTTTTTTAAATAATCGATTGGCTAAAATTAATTAAGATTTATTTATCTCTGCATACAACATACATTTTTGATCATTAAAAAGTTTCTCAAAGGATATTTTTTAGAGAAAAATATAAAGTAGTACCTGTGTTGATTTTAGCAAGCAATTTATAAATTAATTTTGTCCTTGTCGAAATATTGAAACATTAGTTATTAATAGAGGCGGTTCTAAAAATATTTTACGACATCGACAGTCTCGGTAATTTAGAAAAAAATAACAATTTAAATAAAACAAAACTAAATGCAATTCCCCCAACTTTCCTCTAAATTTGAAGACCTGAATGGAACCATGGTGGACGGTCAACCCATGAAGGTGCAAATATCGACGTCGCGCGTACGGCAACGTCCCGGCATGGGCGATCCGGAGCAGTGCTATCGATGCGGCCGCGGCGGCCATTGGTCCAAAGAGTGCCCCAAGGGTATGGGGCCCGAGAGGTTCCGCGAAAGAATGTTCGGGCGGGATCCGTACCCACCCCCACCTCCGCCACCTTTCCTGCGCGACCGAATGATGGGACGATTTGGGGTACGATTTTATGCTCAAATTATGAGTTTTTTTTTTTACTTTTTTGCTAATTGAAAACTATCGCTGGTTTCTCATGAACTAATTTTGAGTTTTTTTTTTACTATAAATTTGAAAATGAATTTGTGAGTATTATTGGTAAGGTTTGTATATCGAAAAGGTTTTTGGATTTGTATTATTTTTCACATAGTTGGACAACTATTGACTACCAAGTTAGGCATTAAAAACTAACATATTCGAGTTGAAAGACTAGAGTTAACTATTTTTCTCATCGAATTCACTAAATTTGGTTTTCCTAACATTTCTCTAGCTATACCTGTAAATGGTCAAAATCCATCTCATACAAAAAATTTGAGAAAGGAAGACCAAGCCAGTTTAAAAAAAATACAAATAAAGTTGTTTAATTTAGTCAAAATTACAGTTGTACAATATGGGTCAAGCTAAAGAACGTCGCTGCTGCAGCTTTGTTTCATTATCTACTATTTAAATTTTTTGTATATATGTTTTTTTTATCTAAAACTAAAAGACGAGTTATAAGAGGGTCAATATTTTCTTGGAAAAATTAAAGTTATGAAGGGTCTACATATCGTTTAAAATTAATTTCATAGAAAAAAGTCATAAGAAACCAAGATAAAATAATAGAAAACGTTCAAAATAGCCATCCTCAGGTACATTTGAAAGGTTTGACACTGCAGTGGAACGTAAAGAACACACATTTAAACTTTAAATACTAATTTTTATGACGTACTTTTATTTCTATAGGACAGCTATGATGGCTACTACGATCGTCGTTTCGATGACTCTCGCGATTTGTATGAGCGCCGATACTCGGGCATGCCACCAAGCCGCGACGTCGGCATCCGTGGAGGCGGCAGTGGGCGAGACTTCATGCCACCTCCACTTCCACCCCGTCGTGAACCGCTTCCACCGATGCCTTCTATTGGCCTAAGGGGAGGCCCATCTAGTGGAATGGGTAGTAGCTTGAGAGACGGCGGCTTTTCGAGAAGTAGCAGCGACTATGGGATGTTCAGTAGAAGATCACCGCCTCCGACTGGCAGCATGGCTAGTTTAAGGAGCAGTCGAATGTACGAGGATTTTAGTAGAGACTCCTTTGATGATAGGAGGTGAGTAATTGTGGTTACAAAATTGATTCTACAATTTAATTTATATAATTTGTTTTAAATCTTTCTCTTCTCAATACCAACCGAAAATGAGTACATTTTTAACGTTCCTGGAAATGATTTTTAATAAATTCGTAACAATTTTTTTCTTACAGGCCTGGATTAAGAGGACCATCACCTCCTAGACGATACGCACCATATTAAATCGTCTAAAACAGAGATTAATATGAATAATTAGTTTGTTATTTATGTATATGATGAATATATCATAGGTTAATATTAGTGCTGCATAAAAATTGAATATCTCAATCAAAGATATTTATTATTTCTTATTATTTTTTATTCTGTATAATTTGGAGGTTTCAACCAATTTGGTGTTGGTTTTATTATAGACGATCTATTGTATTGATGTATTATCTTGATTGATTGATTGATTTTTTGCATACAAAATGTATGTTCAATTCTTTTTACAATAGTGATTCGGTGTTTTTATCCATTTTTTTTATTAAGTAAAATGCATTCATTGATGGTAAATAAAGTAATACTGTAAGATTTTGTAAAAAAAAATCATTTCATGAAGGAACCTGAAGCAAAAATAGTAGTTAGTGGCAATATAAAATACTAGTTTATGTAGATGTCTCTAATAATAAACAATTTTATATTGAAAACAAGCCATTTGTTGTTTTCTTTTAATCAGCCCCATTTTCCAACTCGAGCTCATTATTTTCATATGCTTCATATATATTTAACACCCTTTATCTTTGTACAAAGTTAAATTTGTGGAAAACCAGTGAAATTCATTTCTCTTTGTGTCGTAGAACAAAATGTGTGCGAGAATGAGTTCATTGAAAATCGGTATATAACCTAGAATTTTAAAAAATTTCAAAACAGGTCAGGGTTCTTAGTTATGATATACTAAATAAATATATATTTCAGTTTGTTGGATTGAAAATGGCGGCGAATATTCTGGTCTTAAACTTTGGCTAGTCACCGAGAGATGGCACACTAGGAAAGTTACCGTAATACTGGTTGCCTATATAATAGTAAACAATGTCGTAATATTATATATTCCACAATTATGATTTCTGTATGTAAAACAGGAAATTCGGGCCAAAATGTGAAAAATCTTTCAAAAACTTTAAACGCAAATACCTCGGAAACAGTAAGAGATAGAGCAAAATGGCCTTCTGCGTTAAAAAATCTTGTAAGTTTGTCTAAATTAAGAGGCCTTTCCTCCTATATAATTAGTTTTCTAAAATATTCAAAAATTTTAAAACCGGTCCAGGGTTTTCACTTGTAATCTCCCTAGAGCTTGAATTACTATCGGAAATATTTCCGAAAGCATGAATTTTTTAAAAGTATACTTTTTTAAAAAAAAATGCTTGAGGAGATATTTCTAGATAGTAATTCAAGATCGTGGGAGATTCGGTAAGAAAATTTCACACCAAAGCAATATAAAAAATTATAACATGACATTTTCGTAAGACTTATAATTTGACACTTGACAGAAATCCGATCGCTGTGGTACAGCCCAGGGTAGGAAATTACTATCGCCAAGTTTTTTGGTTGCTACAGAAACGGAAACGACAGCTTCTTATAAAATGTTGGTGTGAAATTTACAGCAGTAATACCACAAGTGATTGAATTTTCGCGATAAGTCTGTCGATTCATTCCATAACGAAACTGAGTTGCTTGAAAACACCACGAGTCCACAGGACGAGTGGTGTTTTCTTCAAGCAACTCTGTTGAGTTATGAAATAAGAGACAGACTTATGAGATAAATTCAATCACGAGTGGAATTTTATTAGACTATTTCACAAATAAAGTAAAAGGTAAAAAATCTGAAATTCGGCAGAATTAGATGAAATTAGCAGAAAAGGCAAGAAGTTGATCGGAAACATTAATAAAGTTTAATAAACAGGAACCATTGACATCGATCAAAAATCATATTGAATTAAATCAGTATTAACATAACGTACTTAAATATTTCTCAATTATAATTATAAATGGTGCAGTTATTATATACAATGCTTGCTTGATTATTTGAATACCCGCTTGTACTTGCAAAAGTTGTCTTTACGACACATTCCTTGCAATCAGAACATTTTTATCATGTTGTCCTTTAATATAACAGCTAGTGTCTCGACAGGCGTAGCTCATTTTTAGCGTGGTTATTTATATTTGACGTTTAACTGTCACATACGTAAATCTGAAAACACCGAACTTGATAGGCCAATCAGAGTCAAGTTCAGAATTATCGATAAGCCAAACTTGACTGGAGCTCCTGATTGGTTCATTTTACAAGTGCGTGAAATAGTCGACAGTAATATCCCAAGACCTTGACAAATAGTCGACTATTTTTATTGCATCTAAATTTCGAGTTTATTTTAGGATCAATTCGTCGAGACTTAATTTTGGCATTAATAATCAGAATAACTCCCGAGAGCTTTAGCTCGAGGGAGTTATTCTTTGATTATTAATGCCAAAATTGTCGAGACAAATTGTAAAATATACGAGAAATTTAGTAGCAAAAAAAATAGTAGCTAATTTGTCAAGGTCACGTTATATTAAATAAGATTATTTCCCGAGTCAAAAAAAATTCTGTACATATCAAATAGCCGAATATTTACCACCAAGGTGAATAGTCGCTTTATTTTGTTTTGATTGGCTGCGTCAAATCAGTTTCCAAGCACGTGATTGGTTAAAAATTGATATTTGACAGGCAAGGGAAATAATCATAATATCCTAAGTCTATATATATATTTAAGTTTGCTGGATTGAAAGTGGCGGCGAGCTATATTGCTTCTAAATTGAAAGGGCTGTCCCCCTGTATAATTAGTTTTCAAAAAAAAATTCAAAATTTTGAAAAATTTCAAAACACGTTCTAGAGGAGCAAACAAATGACCTGCTGGTTGCCTATATAGTAGCAAAGTGAACGTCTAATATATATTCCAACAGGAAATTCGTGCCAAAAGATGGGATTTTTATATATATAAAAAAAAACGCATTGTTTTAACTATGGTTTTATTTTTTACACAAAACACGCAACGTTCAAAATATCAGTCTTGCAATATTTTACTGTACATTCAAACAGTTTTACTTCATGCCACAATATGGTCATAACAATTATGTATATACAATAATTATATAAATGCACATTCCAACAGTCACACGGCCTACTTGAAAATTATAAAATTAAATATGAAACAAAAACAATGAAAACAAAACTTTAGTTGACATAACCAGTTGACGTTTAACCACAAATGTTGACGTTCTAGCGTCAAAGTCTATTAGTACACTATGCAATTTCAAACAAAGAGGCCATATTTTATACAAAATGCAAATTTTTGGACAATTATATTTTTAAAATTTGTATATAGTTGTGGCATGACTTTTCAATGGTACAAGTTGGACATTTCGCCATAAAAAAGAAAATTGCATGAATGTAAATAGAAGATGAGCCAAGAGACTTGAAATGCACAAAACTTTATTGATGTACGTCAACTTTAAGAAAACTGCACTTATAATTTTGAATAACCAAATTGAGCATTTTTGATTTTTTTTAAAACAAAACCTATTGGTGCTTTTGTTTAACAAGTGTATAATAATAGAATATAAAAATCACGAAATGATAGGTTTCAAGCACCAGCTGATTTTTTTTTGAAAAGGCGCGTTAAAATCAGCCTTTTTCGCACAGTAACTCAAAAATAAAGAAAAATGGCACTGAGATATAGGAGGATTCCTTACTAATTATTATACAGGGCAGTCGCTGATCCGATTTTCCGTCGAGAAAATACACAACAGTGACATGTACCCAATAAATATGGCAACTATGAATAAATACTTATAGTTACTTTGTACATATTTAAAGGTATACAATGTTTCATCTAATACTAATATTTGTTTATATACTGGAAAACCACATACGAAATTTTATAGAAAAATTTCTAAAATTACTAAATTACAAATAATTAATGCGTCATTCAAAATCTTATGGATAATTTTTCTAGAAATCTTACCAATATCGTCCAGAAAGGAAATCTAGCCTAGTGTCCATGGGCCCAATCCCATCCTACGATAGGATTGGGCCCATGGACACTATTGCTCCGGACTTCAAGTACTATTACATATATCAAAAATTCAGACAATTTGACGGTGTGCCCGTTGCCATAAGAATGGTGCGGGGTCCTTTACAAAGCAACAAATTCCCAACTTGCATTGAGGGTTGCAAAGTTGTTGCTTTTCGTCCTACTTGAACGTAGACATGAACGTTAAAAATTAATTAACTGAAAATTATTGTTTGAATACTTGTATTCAAGCCATTCAACGACTATTGCCATTTATATGGTCGCAAATCAATTTGTCAAATAAAATCAATAAGAAATATAAATGGCATTATGGCAAATTAGAATTTTTGAGTTACCGTGTATGTTGTTTTAACTTATATTTTGGTTTTCGTTTAGGTCAACTGGACTTTGTAAATGTATAAAGGTACTTTGACTTTATATATATATAATAGTTAAATTTTAACTAATAAACGAATATATACAACTTATGAGTCATATGTACAGCTTTTTTCAGATAAAAGATAATGGACTCGCACATCTGAGTCTCTAATTTGAGTTTAAAGCTTCTTGAGATAGAGCAGACGTACAAATCCCAATTCAGAGATTATAGATCTCTAATCTGTCGAGAGGAAAAATATTGTGTTTACTGTGGAAAAAATTTGAACTGCAATATTGACTTGACTATGTAAATCATCATTTAATTTTAGGTATATGTATTAGAAAATACTTATTAACACAATATCTTTTCTCGTTCCTTAACCTATAATCTATATAACAAAATAATATAGAAAAAAAAACCACTACACAATCTTTATAGTCGTGTCTGTATCCAACTTTGATAGTGTCTTTTTCACTCGTAACGCCGTTAACCGTACATCGGGATTGGAGTGCCAGCACTCCTGCATTACTTTAGCGAGAGTTTGTAAAACTTCTTCGCTTTCCCATCTCAGGGGGATCTGCGGTCGAATTTTCTTCACGCAGACCACTTGCTGCATGTCTTCGAAGGAAGGATCCGACGGCACGCAGTCGTAATATGGAACTGCATATTCGTCTGCTATCTGAAAAACAAAACGAAAAATGCTTAAATTTGATTAGCTGTGTTGAAATAACATAACGCCGCCTTTGTGCTAAAAAATGGCAAAAATATTCAATTAAATAACCACATAAAAATACGAAGCACGCCAATGCGTTTCGTCAATTCTAGAAGGAATCTATCATATTACATAGATTTAACACGAAAAAAAAAAATAGAACGAGCCCTGGAAAACACTAAATTAAGAAAGACTGAGCAAGTTGAAATTTCTGGAAATCCTATCTGAAAAATAAATGCAACAAAGCCAAGTTTTCCTTCTGGACTCACAGAAGGGTCTGTGGTAAATCTTCAGGAATGAACCCCAAAGTTGCCTGGTGGACTAAAAGAGCGGGAAAATGGAGACTTTTCAGAACTCCTGTCTCAATTCTTTTGGAATTAGAGGCCGGCACGATTTTCTACAAGCTACTATCAGACCAAACTGAAGGGGAAAAGGCTAAAAAAATACTTTTTGTGGGATTATGTATAATCCGCTTTGGATGCCGGTCAACCACAGTGAAGGATGGCCGTGGGTTTTTAAAAGATCTTAATTCGAGTTATAACAAATAATGAAATTCGGAACATGCAGTGGATCCCGCGAAACGAAGTAAACAGTGGTTCAATTTCAAAATTTCTCAAGACCAAAAGGTATGAATAACTAATTAAACTAGTAAAGGTTCTAAAGTCGAATTTAAACGTTAGATTTGTTGAGTGAATTAAAGAATTTCCTTACCTTTAGTTTGTCCCCCGTCACACACCGCGTTCCCATCTCCCACAAGACCAAAGCGAACGCGTACATGTCCGCCATTTTGTGAGCTTCGAAGTTATGAACATTCATGGATTTGTCTAGCAGTTCTGGGGCCATATACCTTCTTGTTCCTGATCTGACGTTCGGAGGAACATCGATTTCCTAAAAAAAAAACGACAATTTTATCTTAACTATACTTAAAGTATTTTAATTTTGACATTTAACACCAAATTACAAATTTCTTTTAACTACTTTTTCCTTTTGAAATGCCTCAGAGGTAGTGACGAAAGAAAATAGTATTTCATCTATTTTAATATCAAATTCCGTGTTACATCATAGGCATATATTAATATCTGTTACGAAACAAATTTAATTCGATACGAATTAGTTTGATCTTTCAAGCTTTAAACGATTCGTAATTTTCCCAGGATACAAAAGAAAAATATAGAACCTAGAAACCTACCTTTGTATCAGACAAATATTTGACGGCCAATCCAAAGTCCGCTAAGCAACATTCTCCATTTCTTCTAACTAAAATATTCTTGCTCTTGATATCCCGATGGGCTATCGCCGGTTTTCCCTTTGTGCCGAATATTTCGATATGGAGATGGGATAAACCGGACGCAATGCTCTGAGCCATCAAAAGAAGACTCGTTGTATCAAGACAGTGATCTTGGAGGTAGTCATGAAGACTGCCGAATTCGTGGTAGTCTGTTATCAACAGCATTTGAGTCCAACTTCCTGTACCTAAAAAAAAAAATTATTAAATGAGTGGTGTGTTTTCCAGACCCCTTCACTAAGACCACCGTTAGTATAAACAACAAAATCGAGGATGTCAACAGTGTTGTTTAACCTAGCAAGGAAAAGTGTCGAAAGAAACGGTTTACTGAAGTTGAGCAAATCGAACAAATTGGATTTTAAGGAAATATTGAGGAGATGGAACATGTCGGACGAATGGAGGAGATCCTGAGATAGGACAAGATGGGAAAAACTTGAGTTATGCCAAAGAAAACGCATAACAAAGAATAAAGTATAGGAGAAAAGGCGGGGTAATGGAAATAAAACAAGCGGAATAAAGGAGATAATAAAAACCAATGAAGAAAAGGGACTAATATAGAGATGATGGAATTGTACAATAGGTCAAGTATTACACATGCAGTCAGGGTACAGAAATGGAGGTAGCTTGAACGTTATAAGAGGTCTTGAGGTATAAATAAGTAGATAAGAATGACAGGATAAAGAAAAGTGCTGAAACTAATGGAGAAAAATGGTAAAGAACACAAAAGATTATTTTTTTTACCTTTAATATCAGCCGCTATAAATCCAAGTATATTATCGTGCCGCATCAACACAGTCTGATAGATCTCGGTTTCCCTGAACCAACTCTGTTCTTCGGTAGTAAAGAAAACTTTGGCGGCGACTTTGGTACCTCTCCATTTTGCCAACCACACTTCGCCGTACCTTCCTTTTCCTACAGAATGAATCATTTGGATTTGTTTCGAAATTGTCCTTTGGACTAAAATTGGAAGGCCAGATCCGGAGCCACTGGATTGTTCAATAAGGTTGGTAAGTGGTCTGTGAACCTTAAAAAAAATAATAATGACAGACATTTTACAGTAAAATATTTTCTACTATGGCAGGCAATAAATTAATACCAATATTACCATAAAAAAAAAGAAAAAAAAGAAACTGAAAATGTTTGTCGAGATATATTTTCATTACAACCAATTTACAAAACTTTTCCTTCTCCACGCGAGGAAGGACAACATTGAGACACAAGATCTCTTCGTTCCCGCGCTCGTACCAGTCAGTAAGAAACAAAACAGACTTCCGGCTCACGCCATTGTATCATCAAAAATCCTCACGTAGACCACAGTCCATACGAATGTAATGTCTTTCTAATTGAAGTAATTAAACAATGTTACGATAACAACATATAATTTTGTTTTTTTTAGTAAAAAATTTAATAGTTTTAGAATTAAACACTCTTAACATAAATGTTTTTTTTTCCAACTTACCTCCATTTTAGGATACTTTTCGGCAGCATATCCCTTTCCGTACAATCCAAATTTTCTCTGCATCTCCTTCCTTCTGTTTTTAACATATACTATCGCCACTACCAAAAGAACTAAAGTAAGACAGAAGGTTACGGTTGTCAGCAAAACCGTGAAAGGTAAACTGTCTGCTGCTCCGAATCCAGGAGTTTCGGGTGTAGGTCTCTCTGGGTAAGTGGGTCGCAGGAATTTGTTACATTCATCTTTATCGTTGCAACATTGAATGGATTTGCTCTGTTCGTGAGGTACTAGGTGACCTTTGCACTGCAATAATTAAAAAAAAAATTATATTTACGAATTATTGTGGAAGGTCCACAGATTCGGGCCCTTCAACTAGTGGTTGGCAGAATTGAAAGATCATTGGACAATAAAGAATCCACTCTGGGTATATTCAAAGATATTGAGTGAGCGTTTGATAAAACAACCTTTTCAACAATTACCCAGCAACTCAACTCCAGGTAGTGAGCGAATGGATACTCAAGATGCTCTCTAGTAGAGCAATAAGTGTCAGTGTAGAAGACATCATAGTGTGAGGGCTGGTTATGAGGGGATGTCCACAAGGAAGGGTCATATCACCCCTCCTTTGGAACATAGTCCTGGATACCCTGATTAATCACCTCAACAATAATGGATTCTACACAATTGCATACGCAGATGACATAGTTGTCTTGCAGACCAGCAAATTTGAGAACATTCTATGGGATAGAGCAGGATGGGCTCAAGTTAATAGAAACATGGTGTAAGGAACACTCACTGTCTATCAATCCCAACAAGACTGAGATGGTTCTTTTCACCAGGAAAAGAAGAATATCGGGCTTAAAAACTGATATTTTTTCTACTCAAATTCTTGACATCATTGCCTAACGAATATACTACAATTTCTTTTTTTCTAATGGAGTACGAAATCTTATGCAATATAATTATAAACATTTCTTTTAATACGTCTTGGAATAGACTGCATATTTAGTAATTAATATTCTGTAAACACGAACTTGTTAATTGCAATGTTGCAGTTATATTGGTGGCGCCTCCATATCCAAATTCAGAAACGACAGAACATTTTCTTCGTGCATATTATTATGATTCTACAGTTATGTTTAGACATAAATAATTTGCATGGAGATATATTATGACATGCATAGAAAGTGAGCATCTTACTTCATTTCCTATTGAAATACTCCTACATTGAAATTTTATTGAAAATAAACGTTTTTTATATCAAATTTTGAGTTCTACAACTACACTTTTAGTATTTAGACTCTTCTGTCGAAAAACTAACCTGCATGAGTCCCCGTTCATCATCAGGAAGACATCCAAAGGTATAGAAGGGTACATCTCTGTCTTGAATATCATCATAGACCGCCTCGACGGAAGTGAAGCATACGCCTCCTGTTCGAATTTCGCAAGTTCCATTTTGCTGACCGTCAGGACAGTGGCCTTCGCAGTAGCATCGTTTTACTGAAATAAAAAATTTGGTTATTATTTTCCCAATATCATGAAAAGAGAGTTAATAAAAAATAGAACTATTTCTAATAACAAATATTATACACGGTACGCTTATGTTCTACATTTCATACATAACTCCAGACGACAAATAGCCATAAAAATAATGTACGGTGATTTATGGTAACAGACGGTAAGTGCAATTACTGATTGGTTTCCACGCAAACAGATGGTTCGACTCAATCTGGTCTACTGGTTAGTTTATATACGGAATAATATTTATTTAACTTTCCATTTTCAGTATATACTCATTATTATATTGTTATTATTTAAAAAATGTGTTTTTGGAGATGTGACAAAAATAAAGAATATTTAAAAAGTAAAAAATCTTATTGGCGCGGCAACGTGGAGCAATTAAATTAATTAATTCGTTAATTGCCTAAATTTTAATTCATAATTTAAAAAAAAAACAACATGGATCTAAGAGAAGATAGAAGATCAGAAGAACGAGTCATGCAAACGTTGATTGCAATGAATGAAAATATACAAGTAATAAACAGAAAAAAATATGGAAAGAAATCAAGAAAAAATGGAAAAGAACATGGAAAGAAATAAGGAAGAGATAAAAACAGGTATTCGAATGGATATGATAGAATTGAAGAAAGATTTGAAAACTGATATAATGTATTTATTTATTTATTTTAACGGATTAACCATTTTTTACAATCTTAAATTACAATAATATACAGAGCAAGTGCGATATAACACTAAAAGAAAAATAAAGAAAAAAGAAGAAGCTTGGAATAATTTGCCTCACGTAATAATCTAGTAATTTGTTCATTTTTCCCATAGTTCGTATAGTGAAGTGGAATGCTGAAAACATCTAGAAGAAACTATGAAAAAAGAAATAAGAAGTGTAGGAAATAGTTTAGAAGAAATCAGACAAGATTTAAGATAAGATACAGATAAAAAATAGAAGAAACAAGAAAAGATAGTAAAAAATAAATGATTGCAAGAATAATAGAGGTAAAAGAAGTACAGGAGCAGAAAAATAAGAAAGTAATAGAAACAGGGTTATTGAAGAAATATATCAAATTAAAGAGGATCAAATTATAAATGAAGAATAAGAAAAATATTAAAAATTTAGACAAATCCTTAAAAGAAGAAATTTTAAAGAATAAAATCAGGAGTGAAGAAATTAATGAAATTAATAAAATAGCACAAATGGAAAATAAAAATGAAGAAATAAAACAAGAAGAAAAGGAAAGAGAAACTATGTTGAGATAAAATTAAAAGAAAATAACACAGATGGAACATTAAACTGAAAAATATTTTTTTTAAAAGGATTATAGGAACATAGAAAACAAAATTGGTAATAAGGAAGATAAAATAAATAATATTAAAGAAGATTTGGGAAATATTAAATATGAAACGATTAAAAACAAAGAAGAAATCAAAGAAGATTTGGGGAACATAATGAAAAAAGAAAATAAAAAGAGACATTATGAAAACTAATAAAAATATCCAAATATTGGAAGAAAATTTAAATAAAGAAATAAGAATGAATTTTGAAATAGCAGAGGAAGAGAATTTAAGAAACCGAAAAGAAATCAAAGAAAAATACAAGATATTAGTGGGAAAAATAGAAATTAAAATTTGGTTTTCTTATTTCTCTTTTCGAGATAAAAAAAATTAAGAAAATACATTTTGGGAATGTTGTTATGGTTTAAAAAAGGAGACAGTTATGGGAAGCATGTTTTAAGGGAATTAAAGGGAAGATTATGTAAAGGAGTCTTAAAAAATGTTTGTGTTTTTGGAGATACTTCTATAAACAATTAATTAATTTTTATAGTCCTTCATAACTTCTTAACATAGACCCCAGCGAATACCTATATACTATATTTCTTTTAAATTATTTGTAACATGTAAATAATCTATTGATCAATTGCGTTAATAGCGTTATTTGTATAGATAGAGTAACGCCAGGGCAGTTGGTAAGAAGGAATGGGACAATTTCTTAAGATATTTCCGCATTTAAGGTTGGTTAGAATGTGGGTGTATTTATTATACCAATACGGTATTACATAGACGATGGCTTCTAATCGCGGCAGCTACTAGTGGGAGAGTGGCGCAACATATATAGGGTTTCTAGAAAACTTGTGACACACTTAACAATTGTATAGAAATTTTTTGGTTTCAAAGTATGGCCTTGGTTGTCACTTTAAACTGAGTTTCTATTAATGGTAACTGCATAAAAACTAAAATAGCTTAAAAAATGATGAACCTGATGCGATTTGCCTGCCACTGGTGCTATAGCGCGCGATTGTTTGTTTCATTTTCTCGGTTTTACACCTAAGCAGTTCTAATTTTACCGACACCTGCTTAAAAGTCAAAATTTAATTACAAAAATAATTTATGGTATTTTTACTTAAATGAAACGAAAAAAAAAATCGACACTCTCATCTAGAATTACGAAAATTAAATATTAAATAAGGGTGGAACTTTCAAAATCAATCTTGAATAATTTTTAGGAATTAGCAATAGATTTTTCTTGGATTCGTCCAGCAACATTAAAAAATTAAATCATACGATTTATAATATTTATTTGCTGCGTGTACCGAAAAAATTTAGTATTAGTAAATCATAAAAAGATATTGAATTACTACATAACAAATAAAACATGTACGTCATTAACTATTTAATTTTTTTAAACTAAAATATCTCAAAAGTGTTGCCCACTCAAACCCATTCACTATTCTTGTCATTTGCATTGTTCGACTCGTGTGTATTGCTATTTTTTTTGGTCTTGTTTTCTTGTTAGTAACTTTAGCAGAGCGAGTCATGCTACAAGAATTGCGCACTTGAACTAAGGAGAGAGTATTAGTATTTTGAAAAATTTTAAATGGAACGATTGTTCTGCGTTGTTTTTGTTAAGCAATGTTTTAATTGCGTGGGGGATTACAAGAAACGACTCTTGTAATATAAAAGGTATATGTACTAGTAACAGTCCACATACAGGTTTAATAAAAGAAGACATAAAAGTATTCCTTTGTTTATACCCCAATCACTTGATATGTAATTGTGTGGCTATTATTGTTCGTTTGTTTTTATAATTTTTTGAGTGGATCCATATTTTATTTCGACTAATATCCAATTTAAAATCGTCTATGTATGTAATTGCTTTTTGTAAACATGCACAACTAAAATATTTACAAATGTAATTGTCACTTTCTTTATTTCGGAATGGATACTGACGCAAAACAGTGATAAATTGATCTTTTTTATTACACAGCTTACCAAAATTGTTGGCATTGACGCTAACTTTTTATTATTTGTTTATAAAATTAAATTTTTCAAACTTTTACTGCCAAAACTTTTTTTAAACTTGACGTCAGTAGCGTACGTTTCCGCTGTAAATCCCTTAACACGTTTAAAGGCCTTACTAGCAATTTATATTTGTCTGTTCCAAGCGGCTGGTTACGGCTTTTACCAGTGATATTTTTTACGCTTATTTATCTATAATAAACTGGATAGAGAGGCATTATAATTTTTATTTTTTTTTGTAAGAATTTAACATTAGAAATTAACCAAACATTACAGTTCAATTTCTAAATTCAGCAAATAAACATCAAACCGCAAGCACACTAATTCCGATATTATTACATCACGCATTTATCACAGACATGTAAAAGCAGATACAATATCCCTATCTATTAAAAATGGGCGGAAACGAATTTTGGTGTCGGAAATATTTGTACATGCAGCGTATTATCGAAGTTATCTAGAGTATTTTTCATTATAACGAGACAGCACAATAGTTTTTAATTTATCGTTAATGCTAATGCTCTTTTAATAATAATATACGCCCTTCAATTCCCCCCTTTCGAGTGAACCCCAGAAGCAATTGAGAATAATAGACATTTGTCAAAAGTGTAACCAAACAAACAAGTCAATAGTGTTGTCTAACTTTATTCTTTTTTAAACTTTGCTTTTTTTAAGACCAATATTCATTTTATTTAATTAAATTATTACTCCAATAAAATAAGTTAAACTTTGTTATTTTAAAATTAGTGTTGTCTTTGAAAATGTGAAAAATTAAAATTCTGCATTGACATTTTTAAGATATTGTTTTAATAATTTTCCATTACAAATACCAGTTATTTTTTATGTAAAAAGTTTATTACTTTTACAAAAATAAATTAACCCAGCCTACACATAACCTCGCAACATCTAAAACAAGGGCGACTTGATTTCTCTCAATATACTATGCTGCCATGACAGCTACGACATAAGTCTGTTTCCTTATAACTACTAAGATCCCATAATAAAGTAACTGTTAAAACTCACCCGGATCATCGTACATCTTCCAGATATATTCACAACATATCTTGTGAAACAATGTAACACTTTTGTTCTTTTATTAACACTTTCCAGCTATACAACTAACTTAAAAATGGACTTAAGTCTATCACGCACTACAAAATCTCGGTCGGTACTGAGAGAAGATACAAAAAGATGGTGTTTCTTTGATGGCAACGTTGTCAAGTTTACAGCGCTCTATGGAATGTTTACGCATATTTTGTTGTTTGTAATATACAAACATTTTGCGTAGGTTTTTAATTTGTATTGGTTACCGAACAAGAAAAACTTTCATGAAATAGTTATGTAAAGTAGATAGCTAGACTAACACCTACTTCTTTTAATGGTGTGAAGAGTATAAAAAAGTGGTACTACTGTATCAGGATTTTTTGAAAACTATCTAAATAACTAAACGTGGATTATTATTCAATCACATTCCCACCTATGTTCGCCTTTAAATTAAAAATCAGTTTTATTTGAAAAATCTACATAAATACAAACTGTATGTTTCAATATTTATGTAAATTTCGAGAATGTTAGGCTAAAACTAACGAAAGATTTTTAAATTTAATTCTCCATAATGGTGGTATCGTAGCGTATCAACAACACAAAACTGGATTGTCTATCTAGCCAAATGCAGATACAATTCAAGGGACGTGGCAACATAGCCCTTAAGATGGTGATTCTTGCTTAGCAGGTAAGGAAGTTGAGTACAGTCTGATCAAGATTATTGGAATACTGGCGCCTTAAAAGTAGTCTCGACATGGACTTAACGTCTCTCGTGGGCCCTTGTGGCATCTCTCTTGTTTTTCTCTTCTCATTTTTAGAGTTGTGCACATTGTTGCCAAAAGAACAGAAATTACATAAAATCATGGATAAGATGGGGGAGAAAATTAATAATTTCATTCAATGGTCATTTTTTTCTGGATGACAACGAAAACAACCATTATCATCCATATATCAGACGGTAAAATTTTGTTCGGTTTTATTTTCTAGTTTTTCCACCCTCACATTGGTTTCGACTGCGATTTGAATAATGAATCAATGATTGAGAATACTTTTTATTAATTTCTTGAGAAAAATCTGTTAAAATTTTATGTTATGTTTTCTTTTGACAAACTAGTTTTTTCATATACTTCGCATCATTTTTCAAACAAACTATAGGTAAGACACATCTTGCAACGCTGTGTGTTACTTAATTGGATTTTTGGGTGTTGTTAAACGGCCGAGCCGTTTTTATTTCCAAAACGAAAAGGTTATTATAGCGCCTTATTAAGCGGTACGAAGACCGATGATCATTTTTTATATTAATTTAAAATTTCGACTATACGATTATGAGGAACTCCTAGAAAATAAAAACACTCGTTATTTTCTGCATTTTGCAGATTTTATGTGCTTGTAACAAATTGTATTAATAATAAATGAAATTAAAAACATTAAATTTTATTGGTAGCGGATATTTAAAATGTAACAAGCGATCTGTAGATGATTTTTTTATGAATTTACGTCCTCCCTACAATGTACTTTGGACTTATAAAAACAGAGGCCAATGAAGTAGATGTAGAAGAATAGACCGCCAACTGTATGTTGATGGTAAATGGGAGCGCGATTTAAGGTTATGTTGGAATCGTCAAACAAGTGGCATGGTATCAAGAATGGAAGGTATTGTGGGTGCAGCTTCTCATATACATCAAATTCAGAAAGCTACAGAGTACCAGAATATTAGATCTGGAGAAGTATGTCTTTACTATAAAGATAAATCCCCATTGGCAATTGATATAACATGAATTACCATGAATATGTCTGGAGAGATAGTGACACCAACTAGTCATAGATAGCATTGTTCATAAGCACCTATCATATAGGGACATAAGGAGTTGTATGTTTGGGGAAGTAGAAAGAAAGGAGGTGGATTGTACAGGTAAGTAGCAAATGTCTTTATATGTGATGAAAACAGATTAGAAAGAGTTGAGTCTCATAGGATAAAAACTATGATATGTACCACATTTTCTTTTTAAATTAATTTTAATTATTTTTATTTATTTATATATCTATATAAAAAAACTAACGATACTTGTCATATTCACAAATTCTAGTAGTTAGTTCAAAGTAGAACTACTATTTCCGTGTATAAAATACCTTATTTTCCAAATACAGTAAATGGCTAGAAATAACATAAAATTCAAAAAAAAAAAATCATCATGACATGGTCAGTCCGTTTCAGTTATTCAGTTCTGTGAAAGAGAACAAACGGTAGAAAGAACTAGTCTTTATAATGGTTGCGTTTATGTAAGTAATGATAATTACACAAGGTCGTTTAAAGACCGACGGTTAAGCGTACCATGTACGGAGTGCAGCAAAAGTATGGACCCGAATGTAAAAAAAAATCTTCCAAAACCCTCAGTATGTAAAAACATTAATAATATATTGCTTAGCTAAAAGTATTGCCACTATCAAGTGCATAGCAAAGCTCTGTCAAGTGTTCTACTTTAATATATAGTTCGGGAGCCAGAGAGTGCAAAGTGTATAAATGAAAAAAATAAAAACGAGTACAATCGCTAAGTTGTAATCGATTAATGGGTCGGCTACCCGAGCAAATATTTAACTAAGTATATTTACAAAAATGTGTTTCATATTGTTCAAATAAATGTATCTAATCTTACTCATTTGATTTATATTTTTAATAACTTTCTTGGAATCCGGTAAAGTCTACTCACCTGAAACAATGGTATTGTATAAATGACAGAAAATAAAGGTGATAAGATCTTTAAACACAAATTGTTCGTATCAATCTGATTACTATATTTATTTTGGTAATAACAATTTATACCATGGTTGATTAGGAGCGACAACTCTTAATTTTCTTTACACATTGAGAAATGGATAATCATTTGGTTTTGTTTTTTTTTAATTTTAAAATTATTCACATTCTCATAACAGTTTGTATGAATTGCTGTATCTCGTATTGATTTGAGCAAAACGTTATGAAACCGCCTACTATCTTCTGGAATAGTAAGCGAGCGAATCAACTTGGCAGAGACATAAATAACGATCACGAGGACGTAATCATAGACAAACTGAAGAGGGTGCCACCCCGGGACCCCGGGCATAACCATGGTTACCGAAGAGACGTCCGAGAATAGAAAAATAGTCTAGGGATTGACGTCGAATCTGTATTGTCGCCTTTTTAGCTAAATCGTATCCAAATTCGTGAAAAAAGCGAACGTTAAGGGGGATTATGACCGCCCAAAAATCAATATGAAAATAATTAAACCAGTTAAAACCGAAAACTATCGAATATTGGCAACGGTTCCATCAATTGACCTTTTCATGATTTAGTCATGGCTTGGCTAAAGCATTTTACTCTTCCCGTCTGGCACACATCCTCGAAAATAAAAATCAAAACTAGTGCAGCTGTTCTTTTGTCGAAGCATTCCGACTTCGAATCGCAGGTGTTCAACACTCGTTTATTTTGCATACTATTTATTATTGGAGCTGTTGAAGGTTATCGCTATTTAAAAAAAGCTTACCTTTAATTGGAAATAATTTTAGTAAAAAACCGAGTGAAAAATGGTCAAATTTGATCAATACATTTTCAAATTTAAGAGTTGACTATACGTACAAATTTTGACAAAGACATAAATGGTTTTATCTAAATTTATAATAATAATAATATACGCCCTGCAATTCACTCCCTTACGAGTGAACCCCAGAAGCTCTGCAGCTTGTGCGGGGGAGGGACGGCTATTATAATCACATATACAGCTAAATCCAATTTTAACTGAAAATGGTGCGATTCTCTAATGCCATATCCAAACGACAATATCGTTCTTATTTTAAATAGGACACTCTGTATTTTATAATCCTATTATGTAGCAAATTCCATTACCTTTTAAAAATTATAAAGGTCTACTATGCCTAAATCTATTAATTTTGCAGTTATTTTTATTTTTGTTAAATTTTACATTATTTTTCCACCGTAATGCCTAAATATAACACCCTGTATTTGATCAGCTTAGACTATGATCCGAAAAAATTACAGATGAATCCACTTTTCATAATAATGGATTAGTTAACCGTCATAACTTTCATTATTATGATACTCAAAACCAGAATTTGTTCCACACAATAGATCATCATAACCGGTGGAACATTAATGTATACGGTGGAATTATAGGCGACCAAGTTATTGGCCCATATTTCTTTGATAGCCATTTAAATGGAAGAAAAGTTTCTGGAAAATGTATCATTAGATATAAGACAAAAAATGATGTTGCAATAGTCTAAGCTGATCAAATACACTTTTTTGGGACAACCTGTATAATTCAAAATAATTTTAAAATGTAGCCTTTATCAACCCTTCATGTTTCTTCTATTAAATAAATATTGGAAGTTCCTCTTTAGATTTTTACGAGACAGTTTGAGGATATATGTGATTCGAATCTAGAGACACGACGCTTATGTAAGAGACTACATTTTTCTTACCATTGGTTTGTTTTGGATAGAGTCAAACAATGTAGTTTTGACAAAAGAAAAAATCAAATATATGAAACTGATTTTAATTATTCTTTCGTCCAGCATAAATTTAAATTTCAACTGTTAGATGTGGAAAAAATATATTAAAAAATAAAGGATCCACATAACATGTTTTGGGCTTTTGCACATTAACTTTTTGTCGTTTGGAAAGTGTTGGATATGAAGTATGTTTAGCGCACGGACAGTAAGTAAATTTTGCCAGTTTTCCCCTTACTAATACAAAAGTACACCACCCTATCCCATCTCTTAATCTGTAAGCCGTCATTACGTAACACGTAGGGCGTGGGGATTCTAGAGAGCAATGCCCTTTTTTTCGCTTTAGAGGGTATTTAGAAAGTTAATGCTTAAGTTTATAGACAAATTTGGACGCTTTGGTATCAAATTTTTCTCTAATGGAAGAAATATATTCACTTGGACGGTATTAGAGGGGATACTAATGGGTTTTAGTGCCACAGTTTTGGGTAATATTCTACTTTAAATTGGAATCGGCAACGCCTTCTAGAAAACAGATCCAGTCACAGTGGAATGATTTCATTAAAAAGTGTAAATGAACGAAAAAATAATCAAAAAATATTACATTTATGGTTGGCCAATGCAATTTGTTGGGGCTTTGCCCGCTTTTATTATTTCTTAATATTTTTAAATAAAACGTCTAATCACAACTAAACTTATTTTATTATTTGCCAATACATCGAGGGAACACATGCGTCTTTCTCGATGCCCAATAATCAACCAACTCGCAAAATTAACTGCAACATAAAACAATCTATTGTCTCTTAAAAAACGGTAGGGCACAGTGCCCGCGACAGACACACTTGCGCTGTTGCCAAATCAAAAATTAATCTTATGATCTTACGAGACACAATTACCACGTCTTTTTCTTCCACAAATTTTCCTACATCCTCAATTGCAAAAAAAAGTATTTTTGAGTTATAGTTTATCGGAAAATATTGTTTCTTTTTTAAGTTTAAGCGCAGCTCGCTCATTATTAAAGTAATGTTGAATTTATAACCATAATCATCTAAAAACATTATTGAATTTCATTTCTTAATAACGTCTCAAAATCGTTTTGCGTTTTTGCAAATATGACGACACCGGTGTAGCCTCTCAAATAACACGATATATTTTGCTCACAATGTATAAATGGCGCATGTAATAACTGAAGCTATTAAATTTCTAAAGAAATTTTTTTTATCGTTTAACATTCTAAAAGACGCGCAGAATTCCAAGTAATAACCATTAAATTGATCCATAATGAACGCAAAGTTCACTTCTCACGGTTTTAATCATTCAAATTATTTCTTCCACGTTGATGGGGACAGGGTATATCCATAAATGATCAATTCTTTATCTTCGTATCGGGAAATAATGTCTTTGATCAAATAATCGATGACGTGGATGGGAATTCAGCAACCCCGATTTTTTTTTTATTATTGAACACCCATAAAGGCATTTACTATATTACAATCTGGTCAACAGTGACCAATGAGCAATTTCATTCTAACTTAAACTTAAAACTAAGGTATACTCAGCGGCGTTCCTTAGGTTCTGTAGAATGGATTGCACTAAACTTTAACGTGCACACGCACAAGCTCTGCTTTTGCACTAAAAACACTAAACTAACTCAAAGGGCTTGATCCTCTTAAGTCTTGTTTCTAACCCAGTATTGTCAAGGAGCTGGATATCCTCGACGTTGACATGACTCTTGGCTAATTTCTTGATGGTCTGGTTAACAGTATCCATTTCCAGATCCCTATGGAGGTCACTATTGCGAAAGTACTAAGTGGCATCTACTATGTTCCTCAGTGCTTTGTTTTGAAATCTTTGGATGATTGCTAAGTGGTTTGCCTTGATGTATCCCCATAGGTCCATATCTGCTTATAAAGCATAAGCTTATTATGTAGAGACATAGTGGAGTTTCTTCCAATTAGCCAGTAGATTTTTCTATATTTCAGTCCAAGTTCTTCTCTTTTCTTTTTAACATGCACTTTCCATCGAAGTGTGGCATCTAAGGCATAGTAGAGAAAGAAAAAACGCTATAAAAACAGCAAAGGATACCGCCAATAGAAGAAATGCTAATTGATCTAGATTTTTTTGAGTATTTTAATGTCGAAAACACCGTACACTGTCCATATACATAAAAATAAAATATTTTGTCTATTAGGACCACCGTGCAAAGATTCAATAACCAACTTACTGGAGATCGTTAGGGGTAATTTGCGTAAAATTTCTATATTGATTAACTTTCTTTAATATGAATTTACATTTTAATGTCTATAACGCATATTAGATTTCAATAGAGGTTGACCACTCCACCTCGCCCATAGGTTCATTTTCTGATCTCTTGTGAGATTCACAAACGTTGCTAATTAATATTTTTGTCTCAAATTTTAATTCTAAAATTAAAAACACGGTGAATAAAGTCACAAATGTTATAAATTAATTAAGCTTACCTACCCTATCTCAACCCTCACCATTGGATTCACTGTCATCAACGTTGATAATCAATTTGGTCGGACTCGTTATATAAGAATTTTCTTCTTTGATAACATGTTTGATTTTTGTCTGCCAATCATCAGCTGAACTTTTGTTAATTTCTTCTTTTACCAAATTTGCTATCAACCCGTCAAATTTGGGAAACACGTTATAACGCCTTATTCTTTTTTAATTTGTCCCCAAATTAATTCTGTGGGGTTAAATACACAAAAATAGGGCGGAAGGAGCAATACCTCGTGGCCCCTTTTTGATGCCATTTCATCAATAAAAAGTTTTATAATATATATGTAAAGATGCCCAAAAGTTATGTATAAATGTTTAGAAGTGTCATTTCAAGTTGACATTTTTACTTGATTCCTTTTTCAAGTTAGAAAAATGGCGTCGAATGGCGTAATTCCTGCTGGAATAAAAGTTGTAAATAAGCTAATTGTGGATGGATTACTAAAAATCAGAGAAAAAATTTCAGGTTGAAATTTTTTTGTAAAATAAAGTGTAGAATTTTTTTTCTGATTTTTAGGAATCCATCCACAATCAGCTGATTTACAACTTTTATTCCAGCATGAATCACATCATTTGACGCAATTTTTGTAACTTGAAACAGGAATCATTTAAATAAAAATGTCAACTTGAAATGACTTGAATCAAATATTGAAATAGTATGAACGTTCACTTGAATTCAGGTTACTCCTTTCAAGTTACTTGAATTCAAGTAACTTGTAAAGTCTGAACGCCGCTTTATAGAAATTAAAATGTAAATTCATATTAAAGAAAGTTAATCAATATAGAAATTTTACGCAAATTACCCCTAACGATCTCCAGCTAAGTTGGTTATTGAATCTTTGCACGGTGGTCCTAATAGACAAAATATCATTTTATTTTTATGTATATGGACAGTGTACGGTGTTTTCGACATTAAAATACTCAAAAATGTCCAGATCAATTAGCATTTCTTCTATTGGCGGTATCCTTTGCTGTTTTTTCTTTCTCATAAAGCGGTGGGTTCTACTATAATACCTAAGTATTTTGCTGTCTTTGAATATGGAATCAGGTTATTGTTTATTCTGACTTGAATATGATCTATCCTTTTGTTTGCAAAGTTAATGTGGAGTGATTTAGTTTCATTAAGTTTAATTTTCCATCTCTTCGTCCAGTCATAGATAAGGTGGACAGCTGTTTGCAGCTTGTGACTTGCTTTTTCATTGCTCTTTCCTACTCTAGAATGGCAGTGTCGTCGGCGAAGGTGGCTATGGTATTGTTTTCTAACTCTGGAATATCACATGTGTACACTAAGTATAGGACAGGTTCTAGGACACTTCCTTGTGGTACACCAGCCTTAATTTTTTTAAGGAATAGGCTTCTTCTTGCCTAATTCTAAAGTATCTTTCCGATATATATGAATGGAGGATATCTGTATATTGTTTTGGAAGGAGAAGTTTGAGCTTATGTATTAAGCCTTCATGTCAAACCTTATCAAACGCTAGTGCTACATCAAGAAAGATAGTAGCACAAATGTTTTTCTCTTCTAATGATTTGTCTATAATGCTGGTTATTCTATGAACTTGGTCGATCGTCGAGTGCTTATTTCTAAATCCAAATTGGTAATCAGGGATAATTTATCTTTTTTCGGAAACCCGAATGATATATTTAATAGTATATTAAAGTATGAGTGGATATTAAAACACGATTTTTTGAGCACGACGGCGTATTTTTACTCGATACTGTCCTCGATCGAAAAATTTTATTCCTATTTTTTCATAATTCTCAGTCAGTGAAAATGTATCTATTTGTTTAAATCCACTATGCATGTGTATGTGTAACTACTTAGCAATACTTAAATGTAAATTTAAGTGACACGTTGTGATTCTAGTTAACACCTGTTGCGAGAAACGACGACACGATTGACGATGACAAATGCATATCTAAAAGGTATAATTATTCCTAAAATTACGATGGTATTTACCTGTTCTTTTTTTAAAATCAAACATTGATAAAGCCAATAGGAAAATTGTGTCCAAATTGATGATGCATTTTCTAATTATTAATTTACCACTTTTCATTTTATGCTAAAAGTCTAAAAAACGACTGCAAATAAACTAATAGACCAGTGCAGATAATTTTTGAAACCAAATAAAATAATAGAAGGATGAAACTCATTGGAAAAGGAAGAGAATATGACAAAAATGATAGGAAAAATAATTTACAGGCGCTCTGGGGTCGGGAAGTGGAAGAGGTGGAGTTTTTAAGGGTAGAAAACTGTTTATCTCGATTTCCGGCAAAACTACAAGTCCTATGGAAAAAAGTTAAAACGCAAAGTTGTAGGTAATAAAAAGATCTACAACTTTTGTATTTACATTTTTTTCACATAACCTCAAAATTTATGTGAAACAAATAACCAAGTTTTTGGTTTTTATTTTTTATTTTTATCTTTTACAAAATTTTTTTTTTTTTACGAAATTTGGTGTAAACTTACCTTTTTATGTCCCAAACACTCTGTAATTTTTTTGTTTTAAAATATTTATTTTTTTAACCTTATTTTGACTTAATATCGAAAAAGCAGTCTAATTTTTAATCGAAAATTCTCACGTCAAAATATCTGCTTTTTTAAAAAACTCGGTGGGCTTTTTGTTCGTTGAAATCTCTACTTTTTGATGGTGTAAAAAAATATACATTACTATGGTAAATGTTCTCAAAAAATGCAAATAAGAAACGAAGAAAACTCCGAATTTCTTTTTTTTAAATCATCATGTACAATGTTGAGTTATTTATTTAAATTTATACTTTAATTACTCTAAAAACGTAAGATTCCGTGTTACATTGATAAACAAAAGAGTAATTAAAGTATAAATTTAAATAAATAGCTCAAAATTGTACATGATGATTTAAAAAAAAAGAAATTCGGAGTTTTCTTGGTTTCTTATTTGCATTTTTTGAGAACATTTACCATAATGTATATTTCTTTTACACCATCAAAAAGTAGAAATTTCAACAAACAAAAAGCCCACCGAGTTTTTTAAAAAAGCAAATATTTTGACGTGAGAATTTTCGATTGAAAATTAGACTGCTTTTTCGATATTAAGTCAAAATAAGGTTAAAAAATAAATATTTTAAAACAAAAAAATTACAGAGTGTTTGGGACATAAAAAGGTAAAAGATAAAAATAAAAAACCAAAAACTTGGTTATTTGAATTTTTCACATACATTTTGAGGTTATGTGAAAAAAGTGTTAATACAAAAGTTGTAGATCTTTTTATTACCTACAACTTTGCCATTTAACTTTTTTCCATAGGACTTGTAGTTTTGCCGGAAATCGAGATAAACAGTTTTCTACCCTTAAAAACTCCCCCTCTTCCACTTCCCGACCCCAGAGCGCCTGTAAATTATTTTTCCTATCATTTTTGTCATATTCTCTTCCTTTTCCAATGAGTTTCATCCTACTATTATTTTATTTCAATTTTTACCATTTTCAAAGCTATCTGCACTAGTCTATAAACGAATTAGAGTAAATTAAAATTCCTGTATGAATGCACGGTAGCAATTCCGCAATAATGTAAATAACGTAAACGTGTAATCATTCTAAATTATTTAAATATTTTTAAGTTTGCATCAAAGACATTTTAATGCATCTATTGAACGCGCGTCCTCTTTAATAGCACATCATTATTATTATTGATTGGACAATTATTATCAATTGCTTCCATTATATGGTACCTCGATGGAGTGCCACCTAATGCAACCAACTTTACTTCTTCTTTTCTCATGCGGTCTTTTGCAAAACTACACACTTGTTTTTATGCTGTTTGTCCCAAAACGACATGGTAACCACCGTTAAAAAATATAAACGAAGGGTGTATTTCGTTTATTTTACAAAAACGACATTTAAAAATCCTCTTCAAAGTTACAGATCAATTTTACAAAGCAAGCAAAGTTCAAAGACACGAAATGTATCATCAATAAGTAAGTAATCAATGCATTGCTTAACACGTTGAATGCTGTTATAGTCAAGTTAGGCGTTCTCAATTATTTTTTAGGAAAATGACAATTCGGTCACTGAAGTCGCTGAAAACTGAACTTTAAGTTTTCTAATCGATCTAATAGTTATTTACCTTATTTTGTTTGATATATTTTACAATTTTTTAACAAAAAATTTAATTTATTGATTTAACAGTTAAGCAACTCTGGCAGCGGCTAGATTATGGATGGGTAAAAGGTCTTCCTTAACTCGGACAAGCGTTCTCTTGGCTTTTAATAAATTATTGACAGTTAAAAGTTTTTCTATATTTTAAAGCTGTTTAAATTCCTCAGAGATCGAATTCCCCTATAATAAGCGAACAAAAAAATATCATCTAACGAGCTCCGATCTTTGAAACGGTCTTTTGTCTGCCAGTTTTCGACTTTTTTCTGGCCCGAAATATGATCCGTACTCGCGGAGAATGTAGAGATAGAAAAAAGCCCAGAATAAATGTTGAATTTGAAACTGTCGACAGCGGCAGCATTCTCGACAGACGAGGACAAGAAGAATAAGAAAGTTCATTCCATATCAAGATTCCGTACGCCGGTTTTATCCCCCATATCTTGATATCAAGTCCACGATCTCTTTTCAGACTTTCTGAATTTGTTAACTTGGAACAGTTCTCTCTACACCGAGAAAAAATATTTTTTTAAAACATAAATACTTCGGTGATTGGATATCAACTTTGAATTATAGTAGAATCCACTTGTTTATGAGAATGAAAAAACGTTATAAAAACACAAAGGATACCGCCAATAGAAGGAATGCTGATAAATCTGGACATTTTTGAGCAGTTTAATGTCGAAAACACCATACACTGTCCATATACATAAAAATAAAATAATATTTTGGCTATTAGGATCGCTGTGTAAAGATTCAATAACCAACTTAACTGGATATCGTTATAGGGGAGAATGGCGTATAATTATTTAATATGAATTTACATTTTAATTTCTATAACGCATATTAGATTTGAATAGAGGTTGATATCTTCATTTTTTGATCTCTTGTGAGATTAACAAACGTTACTAATTAAAATTTTGTCTCAAATTTTAATTCTAAAATTAAAAACACAGCGAATAAAGTCATAAATATTATAAATTAATTAAGCTTACCTACCCTATCTCAATCCTCACCATCGGATTCACTGTCATCAACATTGATAATAAATTGGGTCGGACTCGTTACATAAGAATTTTCTTCTTTGATGACATGTTTGATTTTTTTCTGCCAATCATCAGCTGAAATTTTGTTAATTTCTTCTTTTACCAAATTTGCAACCAACCCGTCAAATTTGGGAAACACGTAATGACGCCTTATTCTTTTTTTAAGTTGTCCCCAAATTAATTCTATGGGGTTAAATACACAAAAATAGGGCGGAAGGCGCAATACCTCGTGGCCCCTTTTTGATGCCATTTCATCAATAAAGATTTTTTTTTCAAATGATTGTGTGCCTAATACTTGAAGCAATTGTTTTTTTGTATAATTTTCTTCGAAATAAAGTTCATGATTTCTTAAAAATTCCTGAATCTCAGACTTATTTGAGTTGGTTTTGGGAACTTTTTCTATTAAGCCGGAATGATATGAAGCATTATCCATCACTATGATGCTATTCTCTTCAATATTGTTTAACAGCTGATTTTCAAACCAATCTTCAAAACTTTCTCCAGACATATTTTTGTGGTAATCTAAATTACAATCTTCCAAATTTTTTCCAGAGAGTTTAAGGCAATTTTGTACCCACCCTGAGTCCGATCCACAGTGAAGAATTGTAAGTCGAGTTCCCTTGTTACAAGGAACATTTACTGAACATCTTCTTGTTCCGTCAGACCATCCTTTCTTTGGCGTATCGTGGGTATCGAACCACGTTTCATCTAAATAGTATATTTTTCTGTTACTATTTCGAGATGCCTTAATTTTTTCCAAATATTGTATCCTCCATTTTATGATCCTCTGGCTTTCCATTATTACAGTCCTCTTGTTGATAGTTTGGTATTTAAATCCAATTTTCGATATCCAACGCTGTGTTGTGCTTTTAGAAATTCTTAAATCTGGCCTTTTACTTTTTAGTAAAGAAAATATACTATACTTCTTTGGTAAGATTCATAAATAATACTACCAATTAATTTTGATATTGAAAGATCTAAAGTTTTTACCACATCCTTTATCACACCTCTCTTTACGATTTTTTGGACCATTCTTTATAAATCTATAAAGAGTGCTAATGAGAACATTTGTTAAAAAAGATGTTTTTTCAATGGCACTCCTTTCACCTTCGGAAGTTACCATATTCTTATAAACATTTATACATATGGTTTGGGCATCTTTACAAAGATATTGTTTTTTCGAGGTGGATATTTCTTAATACTCTGAAGTTCTTTCACCAAAAATGTTCTCTTCCTCATCGGGGCTACAGGAATCTTTGGGACTACAACCTGATACCACATAATCCATTGGAATATCATTTAATGATTGTTCCGATTCTTTAGATCCACTTAAAGAAAACGTATTTTCCCAAGGACGAAACATATTGAAATTGACACCGAATAAATAAATAAGAAGTACACTGTAACAATGTTTCAAAATAAAAAAAGTATGTATATACATGGAAGCCAAGAATAATATTAACTGAAATAAACTAACGCCACGAATCACCTACCACCTACTATTCACTAAATCAAAAATCAAGTGCGAACACAAGCACAGTGTACCACTGTATGAATATTTTCCTAGCCCCCACTACTGAAGACAATATTTGTCTAACTTCTACTTCCTACTTTAATTGCAGAACAAAATGATC
Source organism: Crepidodera aurea (assembly GCA_949320105.2). NCBI lineage: Eukaryota > Metazoa > Arthropoda > Insecta > Coleoptera > Chrysomelidae > Crepidodera > Crepidodera aurea. The sequence goes on along the minus strand of OX439473.1, from coordinate 5,591,136 downwards.
CCGCTTTATACAAGTCGCAATACCGACAAATCCACTTGTCGGCACATCTACATGCCGCTAATACCGACAAAGCCACTTGTCGGCACATCTACATGCCGCTAATACCGACAAAGCCACTTGTCGGCACATCTACAAGCCGCCAATGCAACCTGTCTGCACATCTGAGAATTTTGTTTCTGCAATTGAAAATGTAAAAACTATAACCACACTTCCATTGTCGCCTCTTATGAGTGTAACCTCACACCCCACAGTTTAGTTAAATTAATTTAAGACAAAATTTTAATTAGTCACGTTTGTGAATCTCACAAGAGATCAAAAAATGAAGATATCAACCTCTATTCAAATCTAATATGCGTTATAGAAATTAAAATGTAAATTCATAAATACGCCATTCTCCCCTATAACGATATCCAGCTAAGTTGGTTATTGAATCTTTACACAGTGGTCCTAATAGCCAAAATATTTTATTTTTATGTATATGGACACTGTATGGTGTTTTCGACATTAAACTGCTCAAAAATGTTCAAATTCATCAGCATTCCTTCTATTAGCGGTATCCTTTGTGTTTTTATAACGTTTTTACATTCTCCTAAACAAGTGGGTTCTACTATAATAGTAAATTAACCTAAAAATTACAACATCCCTTGAATTTGTGTCAAACATATAAGTTAAAAATAAAAGTAGAACCACCCTGTACTGATCTAGCCCCACTTTAAGGGATGATATCTAGCCTCCAGCCATTAGAAATTTTAAATTTTTCTTTTAAAATATTAAATATTGAGGTAATGGTGGTAATTATGGTATTTATGGGGCACGCGACACTTTTGTGAAGGTACTCTGCCATATTCGGTTACGCTATCATAAATAATGTATAATTGTTAACTAGCCATTTTACAGAATTCTACAGGATGTTGTAAATAAGGATTATGAAATAGTATGATTTAAAATATGTCAATACTATGCAAAATTATGATTATAAATATAATTAACATTGCTAAATACACACACGGCATGTCACGCGAGGGTAGAGCTAAAGTTGTACCTTCTTCTACTTTGAAACTGAATGAAATTTGGTACGAATATTTTAGAAGTGATTCGCCGTAACTTTTTTGTTGCTGCGTCATTTTACCTGTAATAATGTGTCTTTTTTAGCGTTTTTTTGCTGTCAACCTTTATCAAAATCAAGGTTAATCTTAACCCCTTGGATGCCACTTGTGGGTACGCCCATGCGTCCATGAATACCTGGCGCCTTCTTCAACCTGCCCCACATATTGTTGTCTCTTTTCTTGCTTCGTCGGGTCTCTATCGCAACCTTTTGAATACAAGAATTAAACCGTAAACTTTTATTGTGGTTACTCCTCCTTGGTGCCTGTATAGTGTTTAGATATACAAGGTGTACCATCGAACAAAACAAAAAAATTTTCCGAAAAAAAAAATCGAATCTAGAATTTGAAATAATTTTTCTTTTTCTACATTTTTTCCTTTTACATACATTTTGACATCGCATTACATTGACAACAAACAATTTTGTTTCCTTAGTTGGAATTTGGTTTTTTAACTCCATTTTTTTTGTTAAAAATAGAACAAACCTTTTAAGGCCCCTCCGCACTATGGGCCAGGCAGTGGCCCAATCCTGCTGGACCACTGTGTAGACAGGGGTTGAGTTGGCTATTGGTATCATGTTTTAAGATCGAAGCGACAGTGCGGACAAAAATCGAACTATAAAAAGTCAGTAGTCGTCTTTATTTACATAAGAGAACGTGCTTTGATTTTATCATTTATTACGATATTATTAATTTATTTTGAAATTTCAAGTATGAGTCGGTATTGTTCAGTGCTTTTTTGTAATTCCTGGGAGAAAAAAAAAACTGAACTTGCGTTCCATTTGTTTCCTAGACCCGTGCAACGAAAGGTTAGAAATGAAGACAAAATGGGCACACAGTCTCTAGTTGATCATCAGAAAGCTTGGATTTTGAGGTTCAAAATTGGAAAACCAGTTACCAAATTCATGAGGGTGTCTTTTTCAACATCCGTTTTTTGGAAACATTCTCAGCTGAAAAAAAGTTCAACATTAATTTGAAGAACCTTCTCACCTTTATTGAAGTAATCACTTTGTGTGAAATGGAGAGAGCACACTCTCATGAATTTGGTAACTGGTTTTCCAATTTTTAACCTCAAAATCTAAGCTTTCTGATGGTCAACTAGAGAGTGTGTGCCCATTTTGTCTTCAATTCTAACCTTTCGTTGCCCGGGTCTAGGAAACAAATGGAACGCAAGTTCAGTATTTTTTTTCTCCCAGGAATTACAAAAAGGCACTGAACAATATCGACTCATACTTGAAACTTCAAAATAAATCAATAATATCATAATAAATGATAAAATCAAAACACGTTCTCTTATGTAAATAAGGACGACTACTGACTTTTTATAGTTCCAATTCAGTCCATCAGGTGTCGTATCGCTTATCTTGCATTGCCAATCGGAGCGGTTTTCAAGACTCTTCAAAGCAGACCAACATGCGTGAAGCAAGTGCGCAGTAGATAAGTGACGCGTCCACACACTTGTCCAAAGTTGGTATCGGCCTTCGCGTTGTTTAAGGTTATGTTTATGTATTTGAGTTTGATTATTGAAACTACAAATAAAAAATGTCTGGAAAATCGTAGACAAATGAGGAAACTTTTACATTTTTAGAACTGTACCAAAATGAATCTACAATTTGGAATCCCAAAAACCACCTTTTTTCCATTTTTTTAAATCATTTTCTTGTCAGTAACATTTAAATAAACCTTATATGCACTAGCCAAGCACAAAGCTGCAGCAGCGATTTTCTCAAGATCCATCGAGGAAATAGTGTTAAAGCAACTGAATGTTGGTCCAAGATTTGTCATGATACTGGGTCTGACTGGCCCACTATGTGGAGCCAAAGGCAAGGCCAGTGCCGCCATTATGCCAATATTGGCGACCAATGCATTGGCCTACCTTGGCCCATAGTGCAGAAGGGCCTTTAGAGTGTCCTTTAACCCGGGCAAAATTCAAATTCCAAACTTTGGCATTTGGCAATTATGTCAGCTTACAGCTACTATCCCAGCTAACTGCTATGCTCCATCGTGTACACGCCCGTAAGGAATCACGCTTTAATTCTACATCGCTGTAAGCGAGTAAGCGACCAGCTAGGCTACCAGCGACCTGCCCTGCTCCACAGTGTTTTTACCCTTAGACAACTATATACAGCAATGTTTTCCAACCTTTCTCAGCTGGCGACCCACCTTTCTTTATCGGAATACCTCCACGGTTCATAGGTCCATGGTGGGGTAAAAAACCTTATTTGTATCTTATCCCTTCCTTATAGCCTATAACCTTTCCTCGACTCACCGGTTGGGAAACACTATATACAGTGATATACATCCTTTAAACCATAATCTGTACATTTGTTATGGTCTATTTTTATGTATGAGAGAGTAATAAAACAGCATTTCTAATGCAAAACTTAGTACGGTCATTTTAAATATTTTTACGGAATAATCTAAATATTTCCTAAAATTGTCATAAATGTACCTGAGCTAATACAAGTTTTGCGTCTTTTATTGGTCTTTTATAACCATAAGCTGTACAGAACAATAGAAAAAGGTTTAGACAGGCCAAAAGCCCTGTGTATTAAAGATAACATAGCCGTATCTTAAGATTATTTTCAATAAGTACCTATTTGCCAATTTTGTTTTATTTTAATTCCAAGAATTTCTTACAGTAATCGAATTATAAGTAGATAAATCCCTTACCAACAAATTTCACCGAAAATGCGATTGTAGGTTTTCCATTTAGTAAGGAGGTCCAGTTGTGTATTCTTGACAGCTTACTAAATGTCGTTTAGTTGCAACATGCAAGGTGCAGTGTGCAGTCTATTGTGAATTCTAGTGTGATCATGGAAAATTTGGAAGTACCGCGTAAACGACAAAAAATCGGTCCTTTAACAGTTAATGAAAAAACATTAATATTTAATTGTTTTAAATCATTTACAGACAAACATTTATGTAAAAGTGTTGATGACACAGTGGAATTAGTTAGTAGTACGCTTGGTGTTGGGAAATCTACGATTTACAGAGTTGTTAAAGAAGAGAAATGTGGCGAGTTTCAAACATCACGTAAAGCTCCAGGAAAACCAAAATTTCAAATAGAAAATCATTTGAAACAAAGACTTCGAAGGAAAGTGCATGCATTCTTCTTTAGAAAAGAATTTCCGACAGTAGACAAAGTTCTTGCCACGGTTCGAGATGATAAGGATTACCCTGAAATGAGTCGAAGCACACTATGGAAACTTTTAAAAGAAATAGGTTTTCTATGGAAAAAGCATTCCAGAAAGTCTATTTTAATAGAAAGAAGCGATATTGTAGTATGGAGAAGAAATTACCAAAGGACTATAAAAGAAATGAGAAACCAAAGAAGAAATATATTTTATTTAGATGAAACATGGATCAACGAGGGACATACACCAAATAAATTTTGGCAAGATGAAACTGTTACAAGTCGAAGACAGGCTTTTTTAAATAATTTATCTACTGGTTTAAATCCACCATCAGGAAAGGGGCGCAGACTGATAATAGTACACATCGGTAGTTCAAACGGTTTTGTTAAAGGTGGTTTATTGACTTTTGAATCTACTCGTACCGGTGACTACCATGAGGATATGAATGCTGATGTCTTTAAAGAGTGGTTCGAACAAATGATAGATCTTCTTCCTCAGAACTGTATAATAGTAATGGGTAATGCAAGTTATCACTCGAGACTTACAGAAAAAATGCCCACAACCAAGTGGTTAAAAAAAGATTTACAGAATTGGCTAAATTCAAAGAATATTAAGTTCCATCCCGGTTCTGTGAGAAGAGAACTGTATCATTTGTGTTTCCTTCATAAAGAGAAATTAAAAAAATATGAAATTGCAAAAAATCGTGGGATGACGGTGGTTAGATCACCACCATATCATTGCGAAGTAAACCCGATTGAACTGATATGGGCACAGATAAAGGGAGAAGTTTCAAGAAAAAATAATACTTTTAAAATGAGTGATGTTAAACAGTTGGTTTTGGAGGCTGTAAATAATGTGAAGCCTGAAAGAAGAAGAGGAAATGTGGAAGTTGGACAATATTACTGATGAAATGATCGAGCCACTCATTGTAAATATTGGTTGCGACAGTTCATCTTCTGATTTCGATTCTGATTTGGATTTGTAGGTAAGAAATAGTTTTTATATTAAAATTATTATTTATGAACGTAACGTTGTTTAAAAGTCAAAGTTTAAACCCTTATACCTACATAACCCGTTTGACACAATGTTCTTAACATACCTTGTGGAAAAATAAAATATTTTAGAAAAAATTGCACTTTTTTACCTTCAGCTGTTTAGAAGTTATAAGCAGGTTAATTAGGTGAAAATATAAGTGTACACCCGATATATTTATTATATTTATACAAAGGTTATTTCATACGAAAATACTCGAGGTATAACTTCACAAAATATCTACTAAAAGAAGTGGTACGCCTATGGATTACGAACGCTTTATTATTTTAATACTCTCTCATACATAAAAATAGACTATAAAACATATAAATTATGTTATGTTAAATTATAATCTGCGGAATTTTCATCGTACATATACCGCTGTGGTTTTTCCGTTACCAAATAACCAATAACAATGATGGAATTATCTTCATTCATGGAATCGTTGTACATATATCTACACCTGTTGCTTAGTCATTCGAGTTATTATAACTAATCAACTGCAAGTAAGTACTTATTTAAAACGAACGACCTTGAGTAGTCATTTCGCGGATTGATCATCTTTGACGTAAGTCGTTATTTTAATTTATTTTTATAATAAAGCGTTTTTAATTATTTATCATTTCACAAAAAAATAAGATACATGAAAAGAACGGGCAACACAAGAATGCATTTTTTTTTCATGGATTTGTGATACAACTTTCAATTAAAAAAATGCAATTAATCGTTTCCCAACCTTTAAAAAAAGGTACCCTAGCAGTTGAGGTTTCTGAAAGGTGTGTGTCTCGCAGCGCTTTATTTGAATATCAATAAACTTTTAGATTTCAGTGTGAAGTTCTTTTTGAAGACACAAACCCTTACGCTTAAAGATAAAATGGCAACATCTTAAAATTGCTTCGGTACATTTATTCATGAGTTTCTCGGACTATCTGGAAATTCACGACTCACTCACTTTACGCATTCTGACCGATATACCTGTCGACTATACTATATCTCCTGTTTCTACTATAATAAAGGTAAATCCATACGTAGGAGGTGTTGTAAATGTAAAAGTTAAGAACACACCATCCATTTTTTTTCTAATAAATATTCATTACTTTCTAGTAATAATACATAAACGAAAAAAAAATTATAACAGGCCCGCGGCACCATCAGTACGCTATTGTGTAAGACAAGGTCGTATCTCATATCGTTTTATTACTAAACTACCCATTCTATCGAGCCAAAAAGAGACGGAGCGCGTACCCATTTAGTACGACCGTAGATTACTGGGCTAGAAAGAAAGAAAAGGTATACGTCTGAAGAGTGAAAAACACCATAAAAAGGTCCACAAAATTACAGTGCACACGCCTCGAAGGCCGTAAATTAAAAGCCACTAAGCTTAGATTTAATATACGATAAATGTGGGCAGGGAACTCGTATTTTTGGACCTTTTTTTCTTTCGGGCTTTATGTAAAATAGGATGTGTTGGAGTGGGGAAAATGATATTTTTGTAGATAAAACTCGCCTTCCAATTTATTTTTTTATATGGATTAACGGTTCACGTAACTAAAAACCTATTATGTGGTGCAGATACGTAAATTGTCTGATTCGAAGTGAAAAAGTGAAATCTGGATATTTTGGACCTATCAAATTATTATTACTATTTTCGCTAACTATGTTAGCATCTGCAGGAGCGATAGATAGAAAAATATCTGGACTATGCGTGACTTTAAGATGTAGTCTGTACAAAAGGCCTAGTGCAGAGAGCACCCTGTATATTACAAATTTTATCCCTTTTCGTATTAAATGATAAAACAATGAGGACGTCTTGATCACACCGACACTGTTAAGCATCAGATTTCTAGCTCAATTTTTCGTAATACAAGAAAGTTTTTTATGAATTTAAAAAATATAAAAATACCATTTACACTAGATTAATAGCATATTTAAAATTTACTATTATTATACTATAACAAACTAATTACCATTTTTTCGTAACAACTTAACTTTTTACCTGCATCCTTTTCGAACGGTTATATCCAATAAAAACCCACGGAAATAAAAAAATATGGGTTCTCTTTTGGGGCTTATCTAAAATTGGAATGTTACAGCGATAAGAACGACGTAAAATTTTCAACTTTACGAGCAAAAACCTTTTGCGGTCTAGATTATTTTAATTGAATCGACATCATTTTTTGACAGCTTAATTATTTTCAATTTTACAGTTAGCCTACCAGATGATAAACACACCAAACCAATAAATATATGCCAATTAACCAAATTTTAATGAGTTTTGTCGTTATGTTTAAAAAAAATATAAGACAAATACAAATCATTGTCATCCCAGAAACAAGTGACTAAAAAGAGCTTCCGATTATAAAAAAATATACAATGAACATAAAGCGAACGTGTAATGTAGTAACCTGGTTTCAGACGAGCCACCTGTGTCGAGCCACCTATTCTATTATATATTTTGATAAACACCTTTCAGACGAGGTGGCTCCACACACATTTCCTTGAACTTGCTTTTCAATTTCAACTTGAAATGACTTGAATGAAATATTGAAATAGTATGAACGTTCACTTGAATTCAGGTTACTCCTTTCAAGTTACTTGAATTCAAGTAACTTGTAAAGTCTGAACGAGCTTTTCAACTGTGATTCAACTCGACCTTCAAGTCCCCAACTTGAAAGCAAAAGTTAACTTGGTCTCTACTTCTACTTGAAACTTGAAAGCACCTATCGAGTTACTTGAATTCAAGTGATATTATTTTCAAACCTTTCAATTTGTTTCAAGTTGCACCAATTATTGCACTTGAATTCAAGTAACTTGTAAAGTCTGAACGAGCCTTTCAACTGTGATTCAACTCGACCTTCAAGTCCCCAACTTGAAAGCAATTTGTTAACTCGGACTCTACTTCTACTTGAAACTTGAAAGCACCTTTCAAGTTACTTGAATTCAAGTGATATTATGTTCACACCTTTCAATTTGTTTCAAGTTGCACCAATTATTGTACTTGAATTCAAGTAACTTGTAAAGTCTGAACGAGCCTTTCAACTGTGGTTCAACTCGACCTTCAAGTCCCCAACTTGAAAGCAATTTGTTAACTCGGACTCTACTTCTACTTGAAACTTGAAAGCACCTTTCAAGTTACTTGAATTCAAGTGATATTATGTTCACACCTTTCAATTTGTTTCAAGTTGCACCAATTATTGCACTTGAATTCAAGTAACTTGTAAAGTCTGAACGAGCCTTTCAACTGTGATTCAACTCGACCTTCAAGTCCTCAACTTGAAAGAAATTTGTTAACTTGGACTCTACTTCTACTTGAAACTTGAAAGCACCTTTCAAGTTACTTGAATTCAAGTGCTATTATGTTCACACCTTTCAATTTGTTTCAAGTTGCACCAATTATTGCACTTGAATTCAAGTAACTTGTAAAGTTTGAACGAGCCTTTCAACTGTGATTCAACTCGACCTTCAAGTCCCCAACTTGAAAGCAATTTGTTAACTTGGACTCTACTTCTACTTGAAACTTGAAAGCACCTTTCAAGTTACTTGAATTCAAGTGATATTATGTTCACACCTTTCAATTTGTTTCAAGTTGCACCAATTATTGCACTTGAATTCAAGTAACTTGTAAAGTCTGAACGAGCCTTTCAACTGTGATTCAACTCGACCTTCAAGTCCCCAACTTGAAAGCAATTTGTTTACTTGGACTCTACTTCTACTTGAAACTTGAAAGCACCTTTTAAGTTGAAACTTGAAAGCACCTTTCAAGTTTCTTGAATTCAAATGGTATTATGTTCACACCTTTCAATTTGTTTCAAGTTGCACCAATCATTGCACTTGAATTCAAGTAACTTGTAAAGTCTGAACGAGCCTTTCAACTGTGATTCAAGTCGACCTTGAAGTCCCCAACTTGAAAGCAAAAATTAACTTGGACTATACTTCCACCTGAAACTTGAAAGCACCTTTGAGTTACTTGAATTTAAGTGATATGATGTTCACACCTTTCAATTTGTTTCAAGTTGCACCAATTATTGCACTTGAATTCAAGTAACTTGTAAAGTTTGAACGAGCCTTTCAACTGTGATTCAAGTCGACCTTCAAGTCCCCAACTTGAAAGCAAAAGTTAACTTGGTCTCTACTTCTACTTGAAACTTGAAACCATCTTTCAATTTGTTTCAAGTTGCACCAATTATTGCACTTGAATTCAAGTAACTTCTAAAGTTTGAACGAGCCTTTCAACTGTGATTCAAGTCGACCTTCAAGTCCCCAACTTAAAAGCAAAAGTTAACTTGGTCTCTACTTCTACTTGAAACTTGAAAGCACCTATCGAGTTACTTGAATTCAAGTAATATTATGTTCAAACCTTTCAATTTGTTTCAAGTTGCACCAATTATTGCACTTGAATTTAAGTAACTTGTAAAGTTTGAACGAGCCTTTCAACTGTGATTCAAGTCGACCTTGAAGTCCCCAACTTGAAAGCAAAAGTTAACTTGGTCTCTACTTCTACTTGAAACTTGAAAGCACCTATCGAGTTACTTGAATTCAAGTGATATTATGTTCAAACCTTTCAATTTGTTTCAAGTTGCACCAATTATTGCACTTGAATTCAAGTAACTTGTAAAGTTTGAACGAGCCTTTCAACTGTGATTCAAGTCGACCTTCAAGTCCCCAACTTGAAAGCAAAAGTTAACTTGGTCTCTACTTCTACTTGAAACTTGAAACCGCCTTTCAAGTTGTTTCAAGTTGCACCAATTATTGCACTTGAATTCAAGTAACTTGTAGAGTCTGAACGAGCCTTTAATTTTCACATGCTTGAGTGTTGATCAAAGATAAGTTAACAATGAAGAAAACAGAAATTATAATCAAACGAAAGGAACCATCGTGATCTACTACTTAGAAAAGGGTAAAACTGTGAAGGAACAAAAAAAAAATCAAGTTGAAAAATTAAAAGTTTGGTTCAAAGAATCTATGAACGCGTCTTTTTTTTTATTCGAAATATTTACATCGAACGCATTATAGTTAATGGTTCGTTATGATTTAGTTGAACAATTTTTAATTTACCAAGCTCATTTTAGTATCTTTATGAGATAACTGGTAAGCATAAACAGGAAATTGTACCATTATACAATATCGGAAAACACGCAATTTGATGGATTCTAGCCAAAAAATGATACGAAGCAAACATCAATTAGTCTGGTATATTCATTCACTTGGCCGAGCTCAACAACTAACAGCAAAAAATTTATAAATATAACTCGTTAATTTTGTATTTGTTAAGCGTACGCGGCCTTGTCAAATTTGTCCTCATGGATTAATTATTACTGTTTGTCGTAAATTTTTAGCTTAAAAAATATTAACTAAGCAATTAAAATTATACTTACAAAAACACCTTTTTTCTGTTTGATTTTAAATGTAAATATTTAATTGTAGACCAGTGCAGATAATTTTTGAAACCAAATAAAATAATAGGATGAAACTCATTGGAAAAGGAAGACAATATAACAAAAATGATAGGAAAAATAATTTACAGGCGCTCTGGGGTCGGGAAGTGGAAGAGGGGGAGTTTTTAAGGGTAGAAAACTGTTTATCTCGATTTCCGGCAAAACTACAAGTCCTATGGAAAAAAGTTAAATGGCAAAGTTGTAGGTAATAAAAAGATCTACAATTTTTGTATTTACACTTTTTTCACATAACCTCAAAATTTATGTAAAAAATTCAAATAACCAAGTTTTTGGTTTTTTATTTTTATCTTTTACAAAAAAAAATTTTTTTTCACGAAATTTGGTGTAAACTTATTTTTTTATGTCCCAAACACTCTGTAATTTTTTGTTTTAAAATATTTATTTTTTTAACCTTATTTCGATTGAAAATTAGACTGCTTTTTCGATATTAAGTCAAAATAAGGTTAAAAAATAAATATTTTAAAACAAAAAAATTACAGAGTGTTTGGGACATAAAAAGGTAAGTTTACACCAAATTTCGTGAAAAAAAATTTTTTTTGTAAAAGATAAAATTAAAAAACCAAAAACTTGGTTATTTGAATTTTTCACATAAAGTTTGAGGTTATGTGAAAAAAGTGTAAATACAAAAATTGTAGATCTTTTTATTACCTACAACTTTGCCATTTAACTTTTTTCCATAGGACTTGTAGTTTTGCCGGAAATCGAGATAAACAGTTTTCTACCCTTAAAAACTCTTCCTCTTCCACTTCCCGACCCCAGAGCGCCTGTAAATTATTTTTCCTTTGGGTTTCATCCTACTATTATTTTATTTCACTTTTTACCATTTTCAAAGCTATCTGCACTGGTCTACAAGGAAATATACTCTATTAAATATATTTTATTAAATTTTGGCCAAGTAATAAAAAACTTGACATTTCGACAATAATTCATAACGCGCCGGTGGTACCTACCTCCGTTCCTGATAAGAAACTTTGAAGATTAGTAAATAATCTTTTGGCGGAATTGGACAGTTTCTTGCATTCATTGTTTAAAATATTATATTCCGCTTAATTATATATGTATAAAGAACTTAAAACGATCGTAAAATAATTAAAATTAAATCAAGTTTATAGCGGGCACTTAATCACTTAGTTAACTGAAACATTATTTATTATCTCTGGTTGTCACTTTTCTGTGCCGATACAACAGGTGCCTACAAATTACAAATAGCCTTTTCTTTAAATAACAAATCGTAAACAACAATTTGCTGTTTTGCCGCAAAACATGGCATTATTTCTAGAATTAATTAATAATTGTCATACTGTCAATGCATAGATATGTAGAATGTATGTTGAAAATTATAGGTGTGATGTCTTTACTCAACAATAAGAAGAATTGAATTAGCTGACTAGATTAGATATTAAAAAAAAAGAAATAGAATGGGGAGGTAAAAGAATGACGAAACAGAAATATTAGCACAAAAACCACATTTTTTAAAAAATTCCTCAAAAAAGCTACTATGATGTAAATGAAACATGCACCTATCACAATAATCACACAACATCTTCACCTGTTGCACAGGGTATTTGCCGATGGCGTGCAAATAGTCTAGTTTTCAAATGGCAATAACTTAATTTTTTCAAATGGGACACCCTGTAGATTTTTCTTCAGTTATAAGCTCTCCCTAATACGCATTAAAAAAAATATCGGGTTTTGCACATCTAACTTTACTATTTACTTTAATAATTGACGTTAAGTGACAAACAACATATTTTACACAATTTTTAATAAGAAATCAAGTTACCTATGAAAATGACAGTAGGTATATTTTGTTATGGCATTAATTGTCAACATAAAATTTTGTATTGTATCACGTCTACTATATTTAATCGGTATTGTGTATAAAAAATGGATTTTAATAAGAATTACAGTGTTCAAGAAAATATTGATATGATATGAATACTGGGTGAATGTCAAAAAAATGCGTTTCTTGCTAGTAGGGTCTATCGTCAAAGATACCCAGAAAGACGTCATCCACAAAAGGATACTTTTGAGAATTTAAAGAATAGATTTGATAGAACAGGAACCGTCAAGTATGAAAAACATTCACGTGAAACTACAGCTGTTACTATTGACAACGAATATAAGGTAATGATCAGTATAGTTGAAGATCCCAATAAAAGCACAAGGCAATTAAGCAATCAGTTAGATATTTCCAATACCACAATTAGACGCATAATAAAAAAGAATAAATATCACCCCTATCATATCCAGCTTCACCAAGAATTGTTACCACGTGATTTCGCGCGTAGAGTGGAATACTGTAGATGGTTAATAAACAAGATAAATAACTTTTTAAACAAAGTTTTATTCTCCGACGAAGCCACGTTTCATAAGAGCGGTTGTGTAATTAGACACAACTTCCATTATTATTCGGACCACAATGAACATTTATTTAGAACCACATCACAGTATCGATGGTCTTTGAATGTGTGGGCGGGAATAATAGGTGATTATGTAATTGGTCCCTATTTCTTTGATGGGACGGTAAATGGAGCTATATTTTTAGATTTTTTAGAACATGATTTTCGCAATTTATTGCAAAATGTGCCTCAAAGTTATCGCAACGGAATGTGGTTTCAATTAGATGATGCCACACCACATTACCTATTAGATGTTCGCAATTGGTTAAATAGGGAATTTCAGGATCGTTGGATAGGAAGGGGAGGACCTATAAATTGGCCTACTAGATCGCCTTGCCTTACACCTTGCGATTTTTTCTTGTGGAGTTTTATTAAAAATATTGTTTACAAAGAAGAGGTTACCACAAAAGAAAATATGAAAGAAAGAATTACTGCAGCATTTAAACAGGTGACCCCTGCAATGCTAAGAGATGTGCGTAAATCAATGAAAAAAGGGCAAGAAAATGTATAAATGAAAATGGAAGACATTTTGAACACTATATTGAATACTATAAATTTTAACTTTCACTATTGTAGTTTTCTTACGATTAAACTTTGTAAAATTTTGTACTTATTAAAAATTGTGTAAAATATGTTGTTTGTCACTTAACGTCAATTATTAAAGTAAATAGTAAAGTTAGATGTGCAAAACCCTATATTTTTTTAATGCGTATTAGGGAGAGCTTCTAACTGAAGAAAAATATACAGCGTGTCCCATTTGAAAAAATTAAGTTATTGCCATTTGAAAACTAGATTACTGGTACGCCATCGGCAAACACCCTGTGCAACAGGTGAAGATGTTGTGTGATTATTGTGATAGGTGCATGTTTCATTTACATCATAGTAGCTTTTTTGAGGAATTTTTTAAAAAATGTGGTTTTTGTGCTAATATTTCTGAAGTGCTGTTTTTTCATTAAATCTGCTTAAAATAGGAATAACTTGTCAACGCCGCGTCGGATTTACAGATACAAAAAACTACCGTACCAAAAAAAACCAAATTAATTTTCATTCCACAAAAATTAGCCACCCTGTATACATCAAAATATTTTAAAATTGTAGTCCGAGTGACACTGTCTACCCCTACAAAAAATCTTGTTGATATCTCTTTTAGTTTCGGTGCTAGAGATCGAGTGGAAATAATTGGCGCACCCTGTATAAAAATTGTTGATATTTTTATTTACTTTTACTTCATCTCAAAAGAAAACTCAATTTTAACAATGATTGGTGTATGCTATGGTGGCCAACATGTCTTAAAATGGTATAAAATCTACCAAAGAGTTTTTTGATAATAACCTATAAAAATAGTTTATTTAATTTAATCGGCATATTTCTCTACCAAAGAAAATGTTTAAAAACAATATCCTGCATTGTTGCATATATTTACAGACTTATTAGAAACTGATTTGCTTGACAACTGGCCTATTATGTATACAACCATCGAAATTATAGGTTAGGTTATAAGCAGATTGGCTTCGTAAACGCTCGATTATCAATATTATAATATTTTCCAAACAATCGCCAGAGCTGATTTACATAAATATAAATAATTCATTTGTTAAATTGGATTTCAATGATGTATTGTGGGGATATAGTTTTTTTTTTCAAAGTTGTGGTATGGTGTGTATGACTATGAATGCTTTATTGTCCAGCCTACGATATGCGTTTTTACGCCACGCCCCTGATGGTTTATTAAACAGTATATTTTAATTAAAGATTTCTTAAAGGAACACACAAGAGATAACTAATACATTTTCACATCTACATCGAGAAAATACTTTTGCTGACGGTCACAGTTTAGAATCACATAAGTTTAAGGTTTGTTGTATAATAGTATTTCGGAATCATCCGCGAACGTTGCAAATTTATGTATAATAAATACAGAATGGGATCAAACACGCTACCATGTGGTACCCCGGGTGTTTTGAATTTTTGAATCAAAGAAAAGGTTTTTAGATGTGCTACCGTCTATGGTTAGAAGAGAGTATTGACAATAAATTTAAATGGATAAAAAGAAGAGAGTGACATCTTGACTAGATTCAGTCAAAATTTATTGGCAATACTCTCTTCTAACCATAGATGGTAGCACATCTAAAAATCTTATAGCAGATATAGCTATTGACTTGTACGAGTTTGGAATTTTATTTATTGGATTCGAAAAGCCGAAAGGCAGAAACCGGTCTTAGGATGTCTAATAAATTAAAATTCCTTACTGGTTTACTAAATAAATATTTTAAATGTTTAACTATTCATTATGAGTTATTTTTAAATGTAAGTTGTTGAAATCAGAACAAATATTTTCTGAAAAAATAAAAATTAAAATTAAAAGAACTAAACTCAAAAATTTTTCATATTTTTTTCATTTTATATCTTAGAAACTGAATTTTGTATTGAAAAATATAAATTTAGGATTTGTTTTTTTAAAAGAAAAACTTTGGAGGATGGCACTAGACCGTGTATAATATCCCTAAATATAATCTTCCGTGAAGGCCAAAACACGAGGAATAATCCAAAGAAAACGTGTTATACGAAGAAATCGCCAGCCCAGACCGTAACAAAAGAGCATATAGAGGAGATCCGAGTTTACAGAGACGGACTTTATAAAATGAACAGATTAAATAAAATCTTTAAAGGTATAAAATGAAAAAACCTAAAAAGAAAATAAATACGCTTCATCATAGAAATGACTACTAATAAAGAAAAAATTATATTTCGAAAAAACCAGTGTCTTATCACGTTTTCTTTTCACAATTACACGAACGCCAGTGGTGTAAGTGGAAAAATTTGGCTTATCCATTCTAACTTTCAGTAAAATTCGATAAAATATTTGAAAAATTTAAATTTAAAAAAACGTTATAAAAATTCCCGTATCTTCAATACGAAACCAATAATCTTCACGTGATTTCGGTATTTAATTAGGAAACACCCTGTATGTGACTGTCCTCTCCCTTTTCACGTTTGGTTGGTTTCTTTATACGAATCGTCTAAAGACGTAAAAAAAAATAGAACCGGTCCGCACCCCCTTTATGTCTTAAGTTAACAGCGTGTTAAGTTTTGGATCTGTTATTCGGAATCCTCAGTATAACATTTACATAACTAAACTTGAAAATGTGTAAGAGAAATAATTTTTTTTTTAAATTCTTTCCGCATCAACTAAATAATCGATTTCTCATTATGCAAAATTTATTAATAATATCACTAGAAGATGATGATGTAAAATTTATAATTATCTCATTGACTCTACTCCAATCGTAATTATGAATTCATTTAATGTTCCAGCCCACAATACTAGAAATCAAATTTTATTTAATTTAAATCCAAGCACAACTAATTATCACTTTAATTCTCGTATAGTTAGGTGCTGTAAATCATATAATTCTTTATCAAACTTACTAAACCTTGTAGTCCAATAAACGAAAGTGCCAAGCCGGGCATCAGGTCTGTCCCACACCACTTTTTTTTTTAATTTGCAGGTATTCATGGGTACATTCACCCCCGAAAAATGGCCCATTGGTCTCAAAAATGTGTTTTTTTTCGCCTATTTTCGACGATATTTCCGAAAATATGACACTTAGACGAAAATAAAGATCAGTAGTTCATTACCTACAAAAATGACTAAACTCCAAAACGCACCCCCATTTTTAGCTCCTGCCCTGCATTTAGAGAGAGCACGCTCTAAACGAATGACACTCCCAAGCGGATTACAAATTTTTCAATATGTCATGTAAAAATTAATATTTTTTCATGATTCAAAGTTCAGATGAAAGAATGAACCTGTAGCTATAATATCATGTTACTTTTTCCTTTTATCTAGTTCTCGGAATTATTGAAAAACCGGGCCAAAGTTTGTTTTTGCTCGATATTTTGATCCTCCTACAAATTTATTCATATTTTTTTTATTAAGACTAATTTCACCGAATCCTTTTGGATAATGGGGCTTTGCAAGGTGTTTCATATTTTTTGGTTTTCCGGAAAATTGGGAAAATTCTCACCCCTATGAAAAATCGACAAAACCCTGAGATTGTTAATATTTGTATTTAATAAAAATATATAAAAATAAAAAGGCCTTAATATCAAAATATACGGCGCCCAACGTGGGGCCTTTCTTGTTACAACGAATTTTAGAAGTGGAGGAGATATGTGTGAAATTGTACGAAGAACTGTGGAGGACAGTAATAGTTTTATTGAAGAAGAAATACAACCGAGAAATACAGAAAAGGAACAAAAATAATTGAAGAAAAAAATCAAATGGATGAATTAATGCAAATCTTAATGAAAATGAGTGAAGAGAGAAGACAAAATCTAGAAAATAATAAAGAAGATATGAAATGGAGATGAGAAATCAATTCAAGAAGAATAATGAGGAAATGATAATTTTAATAAGAAGAGAATTTGAAAGAGTTGAAGTGAGATTAGAGAAACAAGAAAATAAAACAGATAGAAAAATAGAAGAAACAAGAGAAGAAGTAGAAGTAGTAGAAAAGTGGACAAAAATCAAGAAGAATTGAAAAGAGATATTCAGGAAAATAAGAAGGAATGCACAGAATCGTTCAAAGAAGTAGAAGAAAAATTAAAAAAAATTCAAGTTTCAAGTGGACAAAAAATGATAATGAGAAATGAGAATGAAATTGATAATTATAATAATAATTTTAATTTAATTTATAATTCGTCAGAAATAAATGACGTAGATTTTTGATTTGCTACAAACAATTTTAGAATTTGCAAGAATAATCAGCAATTTTGAATCTGTACAGAAAAAAAGATATATAAGTATAGAGACAAAATATTAAAGAATCATGGAGCAAGTATGGAAAGAACAACAAGAAAACATGTAAAATTTAAAAGAATTAAAAAAAGAAGAGTAATTGAACACAGAAAAAATAATAGAAAGAAAAGGAAGAAGGAAAAAATAAAGAAACAAATATAATAAATAATTTGAAAATAGAAAAGGAAGAAGAAAGAAAATTTTGGTTACCTTACATTGAAATAGAAATTAAAATAGAAACATTTTGGAGTTTATTAGATACCGGATCACAAATATCAGTGATTAATGAAAAAATAGTAGAAAAAAATCAAGATATATTCAAAGGAAATTTGATAAGAATTAAAATATTTTTTTTTACTGCGTTAAATTTTTTTTTAAATGTTGGGGGGGGGTTATGTAGTGTGTAAGTTAGGTTATAGTTTGTTATTGTGTAATAGGGATTTTTTGACAGTGAGTTAGAGAGTTGTCAATTAATTTAGGACGTCATATTAGGAATTTACTAAAAAAACCCTGAGATTGTTAATATTTGTATTTAATAAAAATAAAAAGGCATTAATATCAAAATAATATATATCAAGTATTTTATTAAGTGCACGAGAAAAAACTCTGCCTTCAAACTTTCTCAAATTGGATTTTTTACAATAAATTCCAGATTTTGATAAGGAAGTGCCGTGTATTTTCAGATTCTCAAAATTGCGAATTTTTGAAACGCCGTTTATGCAAAAAATATTAGTGTAGCGAAAAAAATCATAAAGACAACTTTTGTAGGTAATAAACTGCTCTTCATTTTTTGTCTAAACAAAAATTCTCTAAGGGTCATATTTCAGCAGATATCGTCGAATCGTCAAATTCCACGTAGCTAAGATTTTCGGAGGTAAATGTGCCTATGAATACCTGCAAATTAAAAAAAATTTGACGGACAGACTTGATGCCCAGGTTTGGGGTTTTTGTGGCGTTAATTTTTTGTACTATTAAAACTATTTTTTAATCTGGCAAGATTTGTTTTGGCGTACGTTTCGAGTCCGTCCCTGAGACACTTATCTCAAAAATGGTTAATGGAACCACGGGGTACAAACCTAAATCATTTGTAGCTCTGACACTTAATTAAGCCAGAAGGTTTCGTTCGAGTAGTACCACCGCAATAAAAAAAAATCGGTACGAATACATTTTGTGGCGTCTAGCTTATGTTTTTTTTTTTGGTATTTGTACTCTTCTCGTTCCTTTCTTTAACGTGACGGTCAATTCTAATGAACTGTCAGAACAAATCAAAAAGATGTATGGGGGCCCCATTCGATTCGGTAGTTCCATAATACGACGGGGTATCAAAACTTTTGAACTGGAATCGTAAAAAATCGAGTATCCTGATGAGAATTAAATTAAGGTTGGGGTTTCAGGAATTTCACGTTGTTAAAATTCGTCATTATTATTTTGATTAAAAAATATGTTTACTAAATTTTCAAAAATTTATTTCATATCTTACGTTACACAGAATTGATATTTGCATGAATGCATTTTGTTGGATATCGATTAGGTCAAAGTCTAAACCACGCCCACTAGTACTAAATTTTCTACCTCGCCTCTCGCCGCTCAGGGGCGGATCCAGACTTCCGTTTGGGGGGGGGGGGGCAAGAAAGTTATTTTTATGGTGGAGGAGCGTATGGGTATAACTGAACATCAAAAAATACTTTTTTGATTCAGATGGTAAATTCGATCCCAAAAAAATCAGGTCCGGGCTTAAACAAATTAGTTCGTTTGGTTCATATAAAAAATTTCACCCGTTACAAGGTTTTTGAAAACTCTAATAAGGATTTTACAAAGTAGGTACACAAATAGACAACAAAAATGGCGTATTTATTTTTTTCCCGACACGATTACTCAATTTCTAATAAAAAAAACAAATTTGACTATAAATTAAAAGTTTAGCAAAATGAACAATAGATTTCAAAAAATATAACTTTTGCTGCAAAAATTTAAATTTTTGTACAAAAATTTAATTTTTCAAAAAGTGAGAAAAAAAAAAGGAAAAAAAACTTACGCAATCGATAAAATATATGAATTAAAGTTAAATGCAATTTTTCATGAAAATAAACCACTCCCGAGTTATAGGGCCGAGAAAATTACGATTTTCATCACAAAAATCGTACATTTCTAAAAGTTTTTTAAAAATAACCAACAATCTGTTAGTGTTACGTAAAAATTGATATGAAATAATTTTATGGCCTTGAGCTAACAATTAAAATGATTTTTTTTTTATTTTTCTACGATCAATACGAGAGAACCATCCAGAACCGTTTAACATAAGCAGAAAAAAGTTATGGACAAAATAAATTTTTTTACGCCATTTTTTAGCGCCATCTAGACTGTGGTATTTGAAAAAAAATCCCTTTTTTCTACAATTGGCCAGTAATTTTTGTTTTGGTCTGTTAAAGTTGAGCTAAATTTTTGTTTTATAAGACTTTTCATTTTTTGGTCAAAAGTATTGATTTTTGAAAAAAATTAAAGAGGCAAGACTTTGAGAAAATGTTTTTCCGAATAATTTCCATTTTTTTTATCTTTTGTCTGTAACGAGATATGGCCCTATGAAATTGCATACAATTGCATTTATAACCGTCAATGTCATTTTTTCGGGTCAAATATTGAAAAAACGGTCAGACCAATGAAAAAGTTTGTCATAACATGACATTTCGGCGATATCCTAAGCTTTAAAATGGTTTATTGTACATTTCGATATTATTGAGCCAAAAAAAGGGCAAAAAATACATTTTTTTTAGAAAAATAAAAATACACCATTTTTGTTGTCTATTTGTGAAATTTCTTTATATGAACTATTCGAACTAATTTTTTTTAAACCCAGACTACCTGATTTTTTTCTAGCTTGAATAAATCAGATAATTACTATGAGACAAATCGAACTTCAAAAGTAACGACCAAAAGAAATTTCACAACTTCCCCTGTATATTAATAAACAGTGGGAGCAGACACTTTTTAATGGTAATTTCCTCATGACTTACCCTGTATACCTACAAAATACTTATTTTCGTTTCTTTACTTATACTACAGATATATTTAGAATATGAAATCATACAATAGTTACCTAATTAAGATTATTTTGTTTAGTTTCTTAATATTGTTTTTTAAATTATTTACTTTAATTATTAATTAAAAAAAGTATGTTCGTGCTTGGGGGGGGGGGGGTCATAACCCCCGTGGATCGGCGCCTGTCGCCGCTGGCCCTCTCACAAGCTTTGGATGATACAGACCTGAGCCTTAAGAGTTAACTAGGAATATAAGAAAAAAGTTGGATGCAGGAAAAACAATTTTTTACTTACAGATCAGCTAAGTTATCATCATGATTTTCAAGTCGAAACTTACCTAAAAAAAAAACGAAATAAATATTAAACAAAGTAAGTAAACTGATTACGAATTCAAAACTTTGCAAACCCGATGCATTTTTCATAATTAATCATATAAACATAAATTCTATATATTACAAAGATATAAATCTTACAATTCTGGTATCAGATCTAATCGATGTCGTTATTTTCTCCATATTGTATTACAACGTATAAAGGAATCAATAAATAAATAATATATTCTCAGCTGCATTAGCGATATGTATTTATTAAGAAATATTTTCTCTACTTAAATTCATCTCTAGCGTAAATCATAGACCAACTGAAACTAAATTATCAAGCTATCCAATGGTTGATATTTTCTTGTTTTTCCGACTTAGTTAGATTAGTTTGCACTTTTTTAGGTTAACCTTTGTATTATATCCCCCGAATTTGTTTACGACGCATAGGCTCGAATGCCCTGTATATCAGACAATGTTAATTTTCACTTTGAAAGTAAGATATACCATAATAAATCTCTCTTTGGAAAAAAAAACCCGATTTGTACTTGTGCGTGGGCTAAAATTGGGTATACATACAGTATTAAATTAGCTCAGTTAATAGAAATCACCACAACAGCCTCGAAATTAAATAATAATGACAGATAATGAAACTTTAGCCCATGGGTAAAACAGGAATTATGCAAAAACAGTGGCGTGCACAATATTTTATTTTATAAAATCTTTAAAATTGCACTCTCTTTTTAAATTTTAAACCAGTTATAGATATTACCTATATCTAAAATTTTCTCTTCAATAAATTTTAATATTCTTGAGTTGTTTTTAGAAAATAAATTTAATAGACTATTCAATATTAAAAAAACACATTTTTCAATTACTTTTTTTGCCAGATTTATGGGCGGTTATAAGTTATAACAATAAATCAAGTTTGATTGATAGACTTTAGGAAGCTTACAAATTATATTTCACCATTTACGATTTTAAAGAAACCTTAATTATTCGTTTTCTAAAAAAATGGCTGAAATCTTTAGTGAGTAAGTGTGAAATTAACGTTACCCATCTCATGGGACACGACAACGATGCCGGTGGGGTTGAATTTACATTGAAATAAATGGAGTGCTTTCACATTAGACGATTTTTGAAACAAAATATTTAGTAAAACCAATAAATAAATAAAACTGATTAGATGGTAGTAGTTTTGCCAAAATATGAGACAAATCAAGCTAATCGGTCAAAGGTAATGACCAAAAGAAATTTCAGTCAAAATTCACAACCTACTATATATTATTAAAACACTTTTTAATGATAATTTGATATTCCCCATAGGGGCCTCAATACTAGGTAGTAGTCTGTACAGTTCCTCACAGCTCACCCTGTATGTCAGGAAGAGAGTTGTAAATTTTTAGTGCAGACTGATAGATTTCTAATTTTTTTCATATTATTTTTCAACACAGTGTTTTTTTAAACCAGTTCAATTAAGGTAACAACATCACCAGTGGCAAGAATGCTTCTTGGCTGGCATGCCGGCAGCCGGCAACGATAGTAGCACATGGTTTTTTAGAACGTTTTTGTTTAAAACAACTGAAAATGATATTTTGAAGAGATTGAAAGATTCTGTAAAAAAACGAGATGAAATTTCAGTACAGTAAGAAAGTTGTCAAACTTTGCGTTTCTTTATTGCTCTATTTTTAAATACATCATTAGGACATTGTTTTTTTGCGGAAGCATTCTCTCTATGTGGTCAAAACTTTTTATCGCGATGGTTCTTCTACTAATTTCAATTTCAGAAAGACAGTGGCTGATAAAACGGCGAAAAAAAATTGTAGGTACGCCAATGACAAAAGCATGAATTACAGCGAAAGCAAGAGAGAGCTGATAATTAAGACCCATTCGCCATAATTACACTAATACTAGAATCATGTCAGATTGCAAAAAAAAAAAACAAATTGAAAAATGCATGTCGATGATTACAATTGTCATTAGGTATTTATTTAATTGATTTACGATTGTATAAGTTTATTTATGTGTATGCTTATGCTTATGAATTCATGTATAAATGAATAACAGAAAAAGTACATTACACATTAAAAATCACTCATATGGATGTATTTTGATTTGACTATGACTTAAGCCAGGATCAAAACCCATTGAGCTATGTGATTCCCCCAGAAATTAACTAGATTTTAATAACATTAAAATACTGAGATGATATTGAATTAAGATAATATTGTAATTACTTAATAATGAAAATTCTTATAATTTTAACTTTTTTTATTCTTTATTTGCAATTAATCTCTGACATTTTTTTTACAAACTTCACAATTCTAATCATCCACATAAAAAAAAAACTTTCCTAACTACCATCACCAATTTTTTTTTCTTAAGTCCGTTTCACATATTTTTTTTTAATTCGTTTAACGTCCACATTTTTCATAATTTTGTCCCATTTTTTTTATAACATAAGAATTTCATATCATAACAAATTCCCCAAAATTTGCATTCATTTGGTATTTTAAAAAAAAAATAACAAATGAATGCTAATTTATCTTTAATTTTTAGTTATTTTCAAAATTTTTCCAAAAATATCTTAAATGTTATTTTCTTTAATTTTATTTTCCATTTGTGATAATTTTGACCTAACCTGTTTTTATTCCTTAAAATTTCTTTGTTTAATTTAAAACCTTCTTTAATATGCTCTTCTAAATTATTAATTTCTTCCCCATTCTTTTTAATATCTTGTCTCATTATTTTCAAATTCTGTTCTGTATCTTTTCTTGTTTTTAAATTCTCTTCTTCTGCAATTTTCCAATTGTCTTGGGTAATTTCTTCCATACGTTTCTCTATTACATTAATCTCTTTACTATTATTCATTACATTTCTTTCAATTCTTTTCATTTCTTTTTCTGTTTGTTCTGTTTTTGTTTCTTGTACTGTTATCTTCTGTTCTATTATATCTCTTCTAATTTGTTTCGTCTCACTTTTGATATTATCAATTTCTTTATCTTGTTCCACAAATTTCTTGGTTATTTCTTGTTTGAATTCTACCAATATTATTTGATTTTACTGTTTCATTTCTACTAATATTGTTTGAATTTTTTCATATCTTTCTTGATTTTTTTTATCCATTCCTACTAATCTCCTATCCAAATCTTTCTTTTCTTGTTTCGACTCTTCATTTCTTGCTTGATTTTCTTTTCGATTTTCATCAAATTTCTTATCTATATTTTTAATTTCTTGTTTAAATTCTTCCGATGCCCTATTCATCTGAACCATCATCTCCATTATCTTCTTAAACTGATCTCTACTTGTTTCTTCCTTTCTTCTATACTCTGGTTCTTCCTTCATGTTTTTGGGTTCACTCAATTTCGCGCCCCCGTTGTTGGCGCCAATTGAGATAATATTGAATTATTTATATTGAAAATTCTTATATTTTAACTTTTTGTATTCTTTATTTGCAATTAATCTGACATTTTTTTTACAAACTTCACAATTCTAATCATCCACATAAAACAAAAACTTTCCTAACTACCATCACCAATTTTTTTTTCTTAAGTCCGTTTCACATATTTTTTTTAATTCGTTTAACATCCACATTTTTCATAATTTTGTCCCATTTTTTTTTATACCATAAGAATTTCATATCATAACAATACATATGATTAATATTAACGTTCTATAAATTTTTCAAATTAACTTTTTCGATTACTTATTTTTAATAAAAAAAATTCAAAAACAAATAAAGTCTCTCACACTAATAAACGTCGTCTACCACAGCATTTTTGCAAGAAGCCACCGTCTGGTTCGGATTTGAAAATAGATCCGTCTGATCTAAACTATTATTATTATTATTATTTGTATAACGTCTGTCTGTCTAGCTGGGCTGTGGTAGTAGAGAGACACACACACACGAAAAAGATGACATAACGGAATAACAAGCCAGTAACATCGCGCTCAGTACAGAAATAATCGTAGGCACCTGCGATTCGCCACCATAGATATTTATAAATAGAAATAAGAAGCGTCCCGTGAACTACTCTTTATTAGTCTTTTTGTGTCTCTCTCGGTCTTCTCTTAGCGAGAATTCCAAGTCTCCCACTCATCTGGGAACGAATAACTCTTAAATCTCTCGAAAGAGATTATAATTATTTATATTTTTAATGGATGTCTCAACCCTAGTCTTCTGCTCTTATAGGATTTTGAAAATGTATAATTGCATATTCTTTTGGAAGTTAATCTACCATGAACTCTATTTTTTTCGTAAAAACTCAGCGAGTCTATAAAACATATCCCGTATTTGTAGATGTGCTACCATCTATGGTTAGAAGAGAGTATTGACAATAAATTTTGACTGAATCTAGTCAAGATGTCACTCTCTTCTTTTTATCCCTTTAAGAGATTAGTACAAAGTTAGCAAACCAGTAAGGAATTTTAATTTATTAGATTCGACATCCTAAGACCGGTTTCTGTCTTTCGGCTTCATCAGTTAGGCTTTTCGAATCCAATAAATAAAATTCTAAACTCGTAAGAGACTAGTACAAAGTTAGTAAACCAGTAAGGGATTTTTACTAACTTTGAACTAATCTCTTAAAGGGATAAAAAGAAGAAAGTGACATCTTGACTAGATTCAGTCAAAATTTATTGTCAATACCCTCTTCTAACCATAGATGGTAGCACATCTAAAAATGTTATCTTATAGCGGATATAGCTATTGACTTGTGCGAGTTTGGAATTTTATTTATTGGATTCGAAAAACCTAACTGATGAAGCCGAAAGGCAGAAACCGCTCTTAGGATGTCGAATCTAATAAATTAAAATTCCTTACTGGTTTACTATCCCGTATTTGGTTGACTTTCTAAGTATAAAAGAAAGACATATAGAAAGAACTATTTCTTGAATATTATCTAAATTATTAAATGTTCAAAATGACGCCCGGTGTTTTCGAAACAAACCTGTGCTTTTTTAGAAAAATTTAGGCACATATCCTAAAAAAATATCTCTGTTTTTAAGATCTTCTATATTTTCTAATGGTCTGCTATACACACGCTCTTTAAGATGAGGCTAAAGAAAAAAGTCGACTGGGGTCAGATCTGGCGACCTGGCAGGCCCTTTAACATATGGGCTGAAATTGATTAATGCTAGATTGAAGATAAAGAAAAGATTAGTGATAATTGATGAATATTAACTATTGTTTCCAACCCAACGATGTGGAAATACTCTGTTCAGGTATTCTGTCACTATTTGGGAAAATAATAATTGAATTTGAGATATG
Source organism: Crepidodera aurea (assembly GCA_949320105.2). NCBI lineage: Eukaryota > Metazoa > Arthropoda > Insecta > Coleoptera > Chrysomelidae > Crepidodera > Crepidodera aurea. The sequence continues at coordinate 5,564,584 of OX439473.1, read as the reverse complement.
GAAAATCTGCTTGCTTCACATTATTTTATTTTGACATATAAGTAGGCAGCTAATGACACTGGCGCACGGAAAAGCCCATTTTCGGTGCGCTAAATAAGCATGTAAATATAGTGTTTTCAGATAGGTATAATGAAAAAAAAGTTACAGAGCCGCGAACACTTATCTGAATCACCCGGTATATAGTTAGGGCGAGATTCAGTTTGTATGTATAGTCGAACTCAATCCTTTATGAGAATGAAAAAACAGCAAAGGATTACCGCCAATAGAACATATTCTCAGGAATCTGGACATTTTTGAGCACTTTAATGTCGAAAACACCGTACACTGTCCATATACATAAAAATAAAATAATATTTTGGCTATTAGGACCACTGTGCAAAGATTCAATAACCAACTTAGCTGGATATCGTTATAGGGGAGAATGGCGTATTTATGAATTTACATTTTAATTTCTATAACGCATATTAGATTTGAATAGAGGTTGATATCTTCATTTTTTGATCTCTTGTGAGATTCACAAACGTTACTAATTAAAATTTTGTCTTAAATTAATTTAACTAAACTGTGGGGTGTGAGATTACACTCATAAGAGGCGACAATGGAAGTGTGGTTATAGTTTTTACATTTTCAATTGCAGAAACAAAATTCTCAGATGTGCAGACAGGTTAATTTGGCGGCTTGTAGATGTGCCGACAAGTGGCTTTATTGGTATTAGCGGCATGTAGATGTGCCGACAAGTGGCTTTGTCGGTATTAGCGGCATGTAGATATGCCGACAAGTGGCTTTGTCGGTATTAGCGACTTGTATAGAGCGGGATCATTTTGTTCTGCAATTAAAGTAGGAAGTAGAAGTTAGACAAATATTGTCTTCAGTAGTGGGGGCTAGGAAAATATTCATACAGTGATAGACTGTGCTTGTGCTCGCACTTGATTTTTGATTTAGTGAATAGTAGGAGGTAGGTGATTCGTGGCGTTAGTTTATTTTAATTAATATTATTCTTGGCTTCCGTGTATATACATACTTTTTTTATTTTGAAACATTGTTACAGTGTACTTCTTATTTATTTATTCGGTGTCAATTTCAATATGTTTCGTCCTTGGGAAAATACAGTTTCTTTAAGTGGATCTAAAGAATCGGAACAGTCACTAAATGATATTCCAATGGATTATGTGGTATCAGGTTGTAGTCCCAAAGATTCCGATGAGGAAGAGAACATTTTTGGTGAAAGAACTTCAGAGTATCAAGAAATATCCACCTCGAAAAAACAATATCTATGTAAAGATGCCCAAACGATATGTAGAAATGTTTATAACAATATTGTAATTTCCGAAGGCGACAGGAGTGCCATTGAAAAAACATCTTTTTTAATAAATGTTCCCACTCTTTATAGAATTATAAAGAATGGTCCAAAAAATCGTAAAGAGAGGTGTGATAAAGGATGTGTCAAAACTTTAGATCCTTCAATATCAAAATTAATTGGTAGTATTATTTAAGAATCTTACCAAAGAAATGAGTTCCCAACATTGGATGGTATATTTTCTTTACTAAAAAGTAAAAGGCCAGATTTAAGAATTTCTAAAAGCACAACACAGCGTTGGATATCGAAAATTGGATAAAATACCAAACTATCAACAAGAGGACTGTAATAATGGAAAGCCAAAGGATCATAAAATGGAGGATACAATATTTGGAAAAAATTAAGGCATCTCGAAATAGTAACAGAAAAATATACTATTTAGATGAAACGTGGTTCGATACGCCAAAGAAAGGATGGTCTGACGGAACAAGAAGATGTTCAGTAAATGTTCCTTGTAACAAGGGACCTCGATTTACAATTCTTCACTGTGGATCGGACTCAGGGTGGGTACAAAATTGCCTCAAACTCTCTGGAAAAAATTTGGAAGATTGTAATTTAGATTACCAAAAAAATCTGGAGAAAGTTTTGAAGATTGGTTTGAAAATCAGCTGTTGAACAATATTGAAGAGAATAGCATAATAGTGATGGATAATGCTTCATATCATGAACTTTATTTCGAAGAAAATTATACAAAAAAACAATTGCTTCAAGTATTAGGCACACAATCATTTGAAAAAAAATTCTTTATTGATGAAATGGCATCAAAAAGGGGCCACGAGGTATTGCGCCTTCCGTCCTATTTTTGTTTAGTTAAATTAATTTAAGACAAAATTTTAATTAGTAACGTTTGTGAATCTCACAAGAGATCAAAAAATGAAGATATCAACCTCTATTCAAATCTAATAGGTCTTATAGAAATTAAAATGTAAATTCATAAATACGCCATTTTCCCCTATAACGATATCCAGCTAAGTTGGTTATTGAATCTTTGCACAGTGGTCCTAATAGCCAAAATATTATTTTATTTTTATGTATACGGACAGTGTACGGTGTTTTCGACATTAAAGTGCCCAAAAACGTCCAGATTCATGAGAATTTGTTCTATTGGCGGTAACCCTTTGCTGTTTTTATAGCCTTTTTTCATTCTCATAAACAAGTGGGTTCTACTATAATAATAACTTTAATATAAATATGAATAATAAATATGAAATATATATTTGGCATTTAACATACATCTGATCTTCCATCTAACCCCAATTACACTTGGATTTAATTTGGGTGACTCTGGATTTCTAGCTGATGTTTTATAAATATAAGTACTTAATAAATAACTTAATAATAAATTTTGATTAACAGAGCAAATCTAACCTTTTTGAACATCAAAGATGTATCGTTATCCACATTTTTAAATTGTTGGACGAACCAATTTTCTTATCGAAAGTAACATGTTTTTGTTTTAACGTACAATCTATTACATTTTACATATTTTAGTTTATTATTAGATATACAAATGTTTCATATTCTGGAAAACACGATGTTTACGTTTTAGAATTAAATAATAAATAAAATACCTATTTCGAGTTTAATTTTTCCCATGATATTTGTTCAATTATTCAAAGAAATATGTGTACGTATATAATTGATATAAATTGATTTTCAATTCAGGCTCTCATTAGTAATGAGAATTACAATTAAAAAATTGTACAAGATAATTTTTTGCCGCGTTATATAAAAGAGAAAAAGGTAAAGAATCACAGAATAAAACGACCTTGCAATGGATTAAAGGCTGAATTCCATTTTAATAGTTTATGAGAAAAGTCTAAACGTAACTGAAAAATTATACATAATATCATTTTTTTGCGATACCTAATTAGAATAGAAAGTTGAGATATTCTTACAACAAAAAACTAAAATTACATCTAAGTTGAAACAGTATCGTCGACCACTCAATCAAAACACAATTTTAACACTCTACGCGCGTTTCGCCAACTAAGTTGGCATCATCAGGAGTTGATAGACCAGTTGATAAACCAAAGGTTCTAATTTCCCAATTTAAAATTATATCTGTTTCAAAATACGATTTATTTACATCATTTTTCTCAGATCTTATTAAATTTTGGAAGAGAAATCTAACGGATGGGCGAATATAAATCACAATAGAAAATTTTGTTTTCTATTAAAAACATCATCCACACACTTGATAGATTATTAAACAAAATGTCAAAAGTTTTAGTAACTGCCAAGCTTACGATCTCATTATTCAAAACAAAATGTTTTATTAATAATTTGATTGGCTTGTAATTGTCAAAAATTTGGCGCCCAACATGGGGCTTCATTTAAAAAAAAAATTGTTAATTTAACATACCATTTGGTTTTTTAACTCTCCTTTTGCCGTTTTTCCTAGTAGGCGGCATCATCATCTTTGCAAATAAGCCAAATATCACAAACAAAAATAAAAGTCACTTAAATAGTAAATTATCACAGATACATGCATATATTTTGTACACATTTTCAATTTTCACAAAGTCATCCAAATAGGCAACATGAAACATGTGCGCGCCACTTTTTCAAAACAAAATACTATCCGACATCGAGTAGGCGACGTATGATTCGCTGCACATTGTCGTCATTCATTTGTTGGGCGAGTAAGGAAAATCGACCCGCCGAAAGTACGATAAAAACAAGATAACTTCGTCCGTTTTGACGAAACGCTCACATACACAACGTTTCGAGTACTGCTCGCCCGTAAGCAGATTACAGGTTGTTATATCAAGCGGGCTGTGAAAAAACAGGCGAGCGGCGACTGTGTTCGACTACACTAGCGTTGCCAAATTGACAGATTTGTCAGAAGAAACTAGGAAAGTATTTGGAATTATTAACTATAAATAAATAAATTTTTTGAACTAAATGAAATGTACTCTAAGAACGACCTCTAGTAATTATTTCAAGATGAAAATATCGAAAAGTCATATATTAATAAAAAAATAATGATAAAGTTAAATATAAAAAAAACAATATTCTTGGGGGTGATTTTGGTTTTTACTATAAAAAATAGTTGTTCGTTGTCATATCAAAAATTGTTTTATTCTCTGCTAAAATGTTATTTTTTATTTTCAGATTTATATGAAGAATTGTTCAAAAAAAGGCTTACACTCAAATTTTTAAAAAGGTTCAACAAAAAACTTGTATAAATTCAAGTTTCTTCGCCTTTCCAGGACAAATATGTATGTAATATTTGTTAAAATAAACACGGTTTATTATTATTATTATTTCTTAGAAAAATCCATTCCTGCATTTCTAAAGAAAATGACTTTTCATTGAGAAAAAGGATTTTTCTCAATAATTATTAATTTCAATTATCTAGGTACTTTTTCTTGCCGAGACTTGGCAACGCGGCAATGTCTCGGCCACAGTTCCACGGGTGGGGACTGGACGATCTTCTATTGTTATAGCATGCTGGGATGCTGGGCGCTGGGTTGGTGGACCTGCGGAGCTTTGTATTATGAGGAAGTGTGAAATTGTCTTGTCGCCCGGGGCGGGGGAAGGACCGGAGGGGTGTCGTATAGGTGTCGGAGTTCGAACCTCTTTGGCTCGTTCCTCAGAACCGCAATTTGGTGGTTATAGTGAACAGTTTACGAGATTAAAAGATGGTTTTTAAGTAGATAAGGATGATTACGAAGATAATAATTATTTGGATCATTTTATGACATTATTATTTACAAAAATCACATTTATTTTTGAAACGGAGATATTAAACGATAAATTAGATTAAGAAATTTGCCTATTCCCAAAAAATATATATGTTTTCAAAAACCATTTGTATTAAGTAATTGATGGATACTTATTCATTTAAAAGTAAATGTCAAACAAGAAAATTGGTACAAGAAAGCATTAAAGTAACAAAAATTTATTATTGAGATGACAATTAGGATATTTGGTGTGCATCATCAGTGACGGATCCACGGGGGAAAATTAGGGAAATTTCTCTTGGACTTCAAAATTCAAAAATTTTGCCAGAATAGTTAGTTGACTATATTTTTTTTGCAATAGACTTACACCCAAAAGGTAAAAGTCAAAACTTATTTCTCCCCCCAAAAAAGGTCTCTGGATCCGCCACTGGCATCATAACCCGAGCTTTCTGACATCATTCTGTTCATCATCAGGGAAGCTACAAATGTCTTATTATTCTATAAATACTAAGCTGAGGGTGTTTTGTTATTAATTTTTTGAAAGATAGGACATTCACAAATAAATACAAAAAAGAACAAGTATATTTCTAGAAATTTTATACAGGGTGTTTCCTAATTGAATACCGATATTTCGTGAAGAGATTATTGGGATATTTTTAAGATAAAATTGTCATAATAGTGGAGTGAAATTAGACGAAAGTACCGATCCGTATAGTAGAGTTTTTTTTAAAAATGTATCCTAACCTCAAAAACGAATTCGCGCACATTATTTATTTTTTTTACTGAATTGGCATTAAATAACCAAAGAATCCTCGAATTTTACATTTTTTCAAATGTTTCTTCATAAGTACAACTTAAACATTTCCTGTGGTATGTATCTTCCTCTTCATTATAGGTTTCTTCGCCGAATTCGTGAGTATGTGATGCCTTTGTAGTTCTATCATAGAGGCTACTCCTCATCCTTTCCCTCAATTCTTTCAACTCTTTTTGATATCTTTTACTTTTAGCTATAACACGTTTTTCTTCTCTTAGTTCACGCTCTTTTTCAAGATTTTCTCCCATACTTCTAAAGCTCGTTTTTCTACTTGCAATAATAAATAGAGCTTCATGTCGCCCCAACGTACGTTGTGTGGATTCTTTTGTATAATAAACTTTAGATGTGGCTCGAAGTGTCAGTTTGTCACCTGTCAGAATGAGGAGTTGATCTGGGCCTACAACAATTAAATATCCTGCATTGGCCTACAAACATACACGTCTGTTCTATACCTTCATTGTTTTTCACATCAACCTGTTTTGCGAGGTTTTAGTAATTTTTGGTGAATATTCATTGATAATGGGAATTTTCCGTCATACCAAAATTTATTTTTTCACTTTCGGAACGATTTCTTTACTTTCGGTATGATTCTTGTTACTTTCGAGACGATTTTGGATGTCTAGTAGGCGGTTTTGACAATAACATGAACTTGTATTTTATTCTGACAGCGCCTGTCATGTAACATTGGTGCGTGTTTTTTCGCTTTTCAAATAAAAAAAAATGGAAATAAGTAGTGAAATGATTCGACATGAGATTAGTGAATCTGCTAAAGCGGATACTTATGAATTATTGCGTAAGTAATGTATTCATGTAATTGTCTAGATATATTAAGTTCATACGTTATTATCCATCGATATCCTTTTTAAGATACAAAACGGCAGCAGAAAAAAACTATTGTACGTAACACGATCCAAAAGTGATTTTACGGGACTCGCAGGATTCCAGGACTCGCCTACGGCTCGTCCTGGAAATTTCCTACTCATACCGCAAAATATCACTTTCGGAACTTGTTACGTAAATTACTATTACAAGCTTTTCTTTCGCGGTCGGATTATTTAAACTGTCAAACTGACACTCTTTATAATTATGCAACAAGTTCTTCTTCTTCTTCTTAATCTTTTTTTGGGCTATGTCCTGCAGGACAATTTACCCATATGCAACAAGTTATCGATGTATAACCTGATTATTTTGAAGTACTTATAGTATTACTACTGAAAATTTCACACAAACATTTTTTAACCAATAAGAAGCTTTCGTTTCACCTCGTTACTGTAGCAACCAAAAAACTTGGGATTTCTGTCAAGTGTCAAATTATAAGTCAAAATGTCATGTTTTAATTTTTAATATTACTTTGGAGTGAAATTTTCTTACCGAACCTCCCACGATCTTGAATTACTATCTGGAAATATCTCCTCAAGCATGAATTTTTTTTAAAAAGTATCCCTCGTCTTGGACTCGGGGTACTTTTAAAAAATTCATGCTTTCGGAAATATTTCCGATAGTAATTCAAGCTCTAGGGAGATTACAAGTGAAAATAACAAAAACTCCAAATTCTAAATTGTATACGCTTTCCTTTCACTCTGTATTATTTTTCATATATGGGTCCCATTTTAGTGTAGATGCAACGTATAGAGAAGATCAATATTTTAACCTTAATCAAATGGTCAATACTCTCAGTGTTATTAGTGTTTATTAATAATCAGGAAATAGAAAATTGAAAACAAAACTAAAATTCAAACGAGAAAACACGTTCGATGCCTCAGCCGGTTTCAAGACATTTTCTTTCTTTTGTTTTCGCACTTTTGTTGTACTAGAAAACAAGTTGAATTGCGGGTCTTCTTCTTTTTCATTTCTTTCTTTTTTTCTCTTGGTCTGGAATCACTTAATGACCAACTGAGATTATATAATATTTTATAATCAATATTTGTAATCGCGCAAAATGGCTCAGGCTTTATAATTGATAATTAATTTGATTGGTATAAATAAAGAAACCAACCAGAAGGCGACTGGATATACTGGTTTTTATTTCATTTTTCTGGTTTTTGTTAAAGTCATCATTTAACGCCGTCTTAACAGGAAGTTTTGCAAAATTTCCTATGGGAACTTATATCTAAGTGATACTTGTCTATCGTCTTTAAAGTTTTCAGAAATAATTTGTATTGTTTTACAATATTAAATTAAAAAACTTTATAGAACTGATAATTAAAAAAAAAATAATAAAGAGTCATATCGAAAGTATCTTTTGAGTTGAAAATCGAAAAATCGCTTCTTAGTGGCTGCCTAAGGAAAGTAGATCCAAAATTTTATGCTTTTAGGTTCAAGCGGTTTGGTCTGGCTGTTGTTGAGTGAGTGTATAGATGGACGGTTAACCAGGCATGTCATTATATGTATGTAGATAGATAACTATGTCAAATTTGATGCTGATGTAGCAGGTATCGCTAGAAAATCTGTAGCCATTTTAGATAGTATTGGAAATGCAGTTATATAAAAAAATTGATTTTAATTAATTAGGCTAGTGCCAAAGCGGATTTTAAAGCCTAAAATGGGGATTATTATCAGGAGGCAAAGACCAGTTGGAACATTTGATTCAGGTTATAACAAAGAGAAAAAAAAAATTAAACACGAGATGAAGCAAAATGGCGAAATGGGGTGGTTTTTAGGGGTTGAAAATGGTTTTTTGCAATTTTCGTGAAAACTTGACCTCCTAGCGAAAAATGTTGTACACAAAAGTTGTAGGGAATAAAAAAATGGAAAACTTTCACATAAGATATTTTTTAACATAACCTCAAATTGTCCGAGAAAATGGCGGAAAATCGATTTTTCACACTTTTATTTTTTACTTTCGTAAAAATAATTCAATTTACTTGAAATTTTGTGAAAGTATACCTTTTTTTGCACTGAATAAGCATGATTTTTTTTGAATATGGAAAACAAGTAGTTTTCGTAATATTTACATTTTTCGAAAAAAAAAGAAAATCTTCCACGGAAAGTTTACTGGAACTTTTTTTCGATTTCAATATCGTGTCAGAGCTCATTTTAACCGTTGAAATCTCTACTTTAAAATGATCTATACATGTTGATGGTTTATTCCTCATTGAACCGCTGAAATTGAAGAAAAACTAAAAAAATGACATTTCGCGTGACGACTTTTTTAATATCTTATATTATTTCAATTTTTTTTATTATCGAATTGTTTCAAACACGAATCATACAAAAATATAATAGCATTTCTTCACGCTTTTTCTGGTTGCGATACAACTTCTAGTTTTGCTGGAAAAGGAAAAAAAACAATAGTTCAATCATTGTTAGCTTAGCTAATATTTTTTTTCAAAAAGATGCAGATCAAGAAACTATTGCAAAAAATGGATGTCAACTTATAGCTAGTATTTACAGAAGTAAAAATCTGGATGTGTCATTGATTCAATTAAGATTTCAGCAGTACCAACTGGCAACTGATAAATCAGCGGGCGGATGTAATTTCGGCCGGAAAAAGGACAGGTACTAAAAGCCGGTAGGTAAATTCGGCCGGAGGTTTTAAGTTGCTTCCTTATCTCATAGGTATTTTCGGCCGCAAATCAAATAAAATAACAGAATGCTTTATATTAAAATATTTCTTTATTTCAAAGTGACGTAGAAAGTGAAAACGAAGATAATACGGAGGCTCCGCCTCAGACATCAAAACAACAACAGCCTGCGGCTATTGATAAAAAAATTATACCTCAGCGGGCTACGCAGTCCTTTGCTCCGGCTACGCAGTCCGGCGTTGAAGCTGACGGCGTTGAGGGCCCCTCGGCCGAAATTACCCCTGTCATAAATGGTACCCCTTGATTTATGCAGGTAGGCCAAGGGATTACCGGCCGAAATTACGCCCGCCGAAATCAGCGTTCAAATTGGAAAAACTTCCCCCCACTGAAGGAGCAGCTGCATAACACTCTTACAGAGTATATTATCAGTTAGAAACTTGGCTTGATTATTTCGACAGCAAGCTCGATAACAAAACTAAGCAATGGGGCTGGAAGGAACGCCAAGGTAGACTCGTGCCTACATTTATTCCAGACAACTATTTGTTGCAGCTGTGAAACTGGTTGTAATAACATAAGTTTTGGCTGCCGAAAACACGGCTTAAAATGTACTAATTTATGTACTAATTGCCGTGAAAACTGGTGTAATAGAGATTAAGAAATATTCGAGAATTTAAGCGATTCGGAAGAAATTGAAGAGCCGCCTACGAATCTTCCGGTTGAAATTAAAGATCTCGAAGACATTGATCTCGATCTAGAAGATCCTTCAGAAGTACAAAGATCTACTCAAGAACCACAACGTAAAAAATTAAAATTGTATTAGCGTATTAACATTTTTTGTATATTTTTTATTTTTATAAAATAATTTATAAAATAAAAACAAAGCGAATACAAACTTTTGTAATATAAATATCAAATAATAAATCAATTGTTCTACTTCATAATTATGTATTCAAATTATTTAATCAAAATGTACCTAACATAAATTACTACTACATATTTAGTGAAAAAATATTTCTTAATAAAAATGCATACTGGACTACCGGGTCTTAACTCTAATTACCGACTTTCAGTACAGTAAGATGAATTGACATGATTTTCTACACTTTCTTCAATTAAATTCATTCAACTTTAGTAATAGGACGTTGAAATAAATTCTGTCAATAAAATTTAATTCATTATTTACATAAATAATAAAAAAAATTGAAATAATATAACATATTGAAAAAGTCGTCACGCGAAATGTCATTTTTTTGGTTTTTCTTCAATTTCAGCGGTTCAAGAAATAAACCATGGACATGTATAGATCATTTTAAAGTAGAGATTTCAACGGTTAAAATGAGCTCTGACACGATATTGAAATCGAAAAAAAGTTCCAGTAAACTTTCCGTGGAAGATCTTCTTTTTTTTTCGAAAAATGTAAATATTACGAAAACTACTTGTTTTCCATATTCAAAAAAAAATCATGCTTATTCAGTGCAAAAAAAGGTATACTTTCACAAAATTTCAAGTAAATTGAATTATTTTTACGAAAGTAAAAAATAAAAGTGTGAAAAATCGATTTTTCGCCATTTTCTCGGACAATTTGAGGTTATGTTAAAAAATGTCTTATGTGAAAGTTTTCCATTTTTTTATTCTCTACAACTTTTGTATACAACATTTTTCGCTAGGAGGTCAAGTTTTCACGAAAATTGCAAAAAACCATTTTCAACCCCTAAAAACCACCCCATTTCGCCATTTTGCTTCATCTCGTGTTTAATTATTTTTTTTTCTATTTGTTATAACCTTAACTAAATGTTTCAACTGGTCTTTGCCTCCTGATAATTTTTTCCTCCAAAAACCGCTTTGGCACCCTAAGTCACACTACCAGAGACATTTATTTAACTGTCTTATTAAAGCATCTCACACAAACTTTGATTAAGAGGCGTGCTCATAAAAGCAGAAGCTTAGCATTTTTTTTCGTGACTTATTATTTTAAAAAAATATATATATATATTTTTTAATAACCCGTTTTGAGTAATACGAAGAACAACTTTTGTATTTTCGTTCTAACTACTAACATGTAATCATTGCATGAAAACCTCCTGACCTGCATTTACATACATATAATAAATAGTACCGAGAGTTCTACTCTCGATATTCGATAAGGCTAAATGAAACGAAACTACTTATTCTGGTATAAAGTAAGTCATGCGTAGGCGTTACCATCTTGCGAATACGTAGAACTAAGAAGGTACCCCACAATCCCAGAACTCACTCGACCAAGACAACCTCCTGGCACGATTTAGAATAAATCAACTTCTTGTACGTATAAAACTAGAAAAAATAATCTGATACAGAAATATCTGTCTGTTGTCCTATGACTTACCATTATTTATTAAAAAGATACTGTTGTATTCATGATGACACTCGAGTCTGTATAGCGGTTGAGATGGTAATGTTCTGGTTAATCGGAACATTTAATCGTAAGTTAGAAGAGGTTCTGAGAATTTACCGTAAAAAGAACAAATTGTGTCAATCTAATACTTTCATTACAATTTGTTTGGTCTACGGCAATGCTAGAAGAGCATTCTCAACTGGTTTGTTTTCGAGTTGTAATTTTGTCAAATTTAATATATTTCAATAGTTTTTTTTTAAATAACGTGTCGGGGTGACAAAGTTAAAATTTATTTTAATTTCTACTAACGCAATCGCTGTATTATTGGAAAAAATTACTTGTGCAGATTAATTCCAAACAAATTGAATTAAATAATGTCTAAACGTGACATTAGAAAATCTCACGACCGCGACGCGACTCCGCGCTCGTCGCTACTTTTCTGCTTCCTTCTTAATTTATGTTGAAAGAAAGAATAATTGCACCGACTGATATCGTCTCTTGCATCTTTGTTATGTTTAAGTTTGATTGAAAATACAATTACTTGGAATTTATTGAAGCAAACTGATTGGTTAATAGTTTGCTGTAACACCAAAGTCATTTTTGTTTATCCAGTGCCGGTCCTAAACATTTTTCTAGTGGATACGAACAATTCAATGGCGCACCTCACCATTGGCGTAGCTTGGGGGGGGGGCGTAATACAAGGGGGCCTGGGCAGTGGAGGCGCCACGGGGGGCAAAGGGGGCAGTATGCTCCCCTCCCGCAAATTGTCGTTTTTAGCGCCCCCTTCGATTTTATAACTAGTGATGTAATTGCTGAATACCAGTCTTTTAGTTTATTATTTAGAGAACTTAAAGATAATAATAATAATAATAATAATAATAATAATAATAATAATAATAATAATAATAATAATAATAATAATAATAATAATAATAATAATAATAATAATAATAATAATAATAATAATAATAATAATAATAATAATAATAATAATAATAATAATAATAATAATAATAATAATAATAATAATAATAATAATAATAATAATAATAATAATAATAATAATAAAATGCCTTTATTTAGTATTGTGATATACAATACAGTAAATAATTTAAAGAGGCGAAGTCTCCAATCCACTCCACTTAACCCCTTCATACAATATATACAATAACAAAAACAAGGGCGGCTACAGCCCAGAGAATTGGGGGGGTGGGGCAACGTCGTCGGGTGTTAGAGTTATGAAAGTTTAAAATATTAAACGTTTGTTGATATAAATGGGGACCTAGAATCTACACATTGTATAAGAAACGAAAGGCAATATCAAAATGATCGAAAAAAAAAATGTTTGGGCCATTTTTGAGTGAGTTTTTCAGGATATAAATGGACCTAGAATCTACAAAAAAATTCAAAAAAATTAAAATTTGGTTTATGCAGAATTAATTTTGCATAAGAAACGATTGGCAATGTCAAAATTACCGCAAAAAAATGTTTGTGCCATTTTTCGAGGAAAAAAATGAGTTTTTTGGGATATAAATGCACCTAGAATCTACAAAAAAAATTAAAATTTGGTTTACGCAGAATAAATTTTGTATAAGAAACGATTGGCAATGTCAAAATTACCGAAGAAAATGTTTGGGCCATTTTTGAGGGAAAACTGAGTTTTTCAGGACCTAGAATCTACAAAAAAAAATCAAAAAAATTATAATTTGGTTTACGCAGAATGAATTTTGTATAAAAAACGATTGACAATGCCAAAATTACCGAAAAAAAATGTTTGGGCCATTTTTGGGGGGAAAAGGAGATTTTTAGGATGTAAATGGACCTAGAATCTACAAGAAAAATTCAAAAAATTAAAACTTGGTTTACGCAGAATTAATTTTGTATAAGAAACGATTGGCAATGTCAAAATTACCGAAAAAAAAGTGAGTTTTTTAGGATATAAATGGACCTAGAGTCTACAAAAAAAAATTCAAAAAAATTAAAATTTGGTTTACGCAGATATGAAAAATATCCTCTCATTGCGTAGATTTGTCTGTCGTACTGGACGAGTTTAAAAATATTAAAACAAGGCGTTTACTACTGTAAATAATAACATATATACTCTATTATTTATTATTATTTTTTTATGATAAATACAGTATTACTTTAAATACATATGCCCCTTTTACCGAATACTCGGCGCCTAGCGATGTGTGCCCCCCTCCCCCCCCCCCCCCCCGTCCTTAATTTCTAAAACCGCCACTGGGCCTGGGGACATTTGAGTAGCCTAAAATTCTGATTTGGACTACTTTTTATTACATTACATTCAGAAAAAGTAACTTTCCAGCTGTGGCACCCCCTGGCCGCGGCGCCCGCGTCCTTCGCGTATGCCTTAAACCGGCCCTGTGTTTATCTTAACCAAAAAATATAAAGACTTTTTTGTAAATGTTTGATCATTTCCACTAGGAAATTTTTTCTAGGCCTGAAGATGGCTGTTTGTAGCCGAAACTAGTACCCTAAACTTTAATTTTCATCGTTAATAAATATATGAGGTACCGACTTTGAGCTGTTTTATTCCATAAAACTTTTTGGAATGAAAATCATGAAATGCGATCTTTTATTTCTGCAAACATATTTTAAATTCTCTGGTTTTAAATTTCATTGATTAGGTGCGTCATATGATTTCTACACCTTCGTAGTGTACTAAAGTTAGTGATTTATTACTTTTCGAAAAATTAACATTACGGCAATACCCACGAAAATAATAATATACCTTTTCGCTAATTTATGCCTTAACATAAAACAAGGCACCACTTTAATAAATTTAATAAAATTTATCGTTTTGATTTACAACGGCAGATTCCGGGGAGAAAATCGTAAAAAACTCGTAAATTTTGACCCACTTTGTTAAATACGGGTAGTTTTGTTCCTAGTACTAGAAACGCATGTGGCTTACCAGGGGAATCAACCTCTTTATCGAAAATTACATTATAGAATATTTATTTATATATAATTAACAATTGATATTATTTTAGGAACATAAACAAAGTTATTAAATATGAATGTAGTTTTGAATGCTACAGTATTTGGTAATGTTTCTCCTATTAATGGAAAGTACATTTTCAAGTCTTCGATAAATAGTGTCTTCTCCACAGCACTAATGTAGAACCTTTAGTGAAATGTAGATCTTAAATTATAATCTACCAACTCTGATCTTTTAACAAGATAATCTCTTAAATATACAGGGAACTTGCTTATTAACAATCTTATATATTAACACTAAGCATGACTCGATAATGAGTTGACGGACGTTCAAGAAATTTAGAGCTTCTAACATAGATATTATCGGAGTATATCTGTTGCATTGGTTTGTTTTGGAGTAATTGCAGCCGATAAATATGTTCACCTGAACAAGAAATAAATATTGACATACAATAGTTGAAATGTGGAAATATTGTACAGGGTGTCCCAAATTGGTGCGTTTTGCAGGGTATCTCGTAAACTAGAAGAGATAGAAGAAAAGCAGTTAAGATGTTATGACTTCTTTTTTTGTTAAAGTAACGATAGCCTAATTAAATCTTTAGTAACTCCCTGCAGTTGGAAGATACAGGGCGATTATTGAAAACTGTCGAAAACTACAAGGTACTATAACTTCTTAATTAAGAAAAATATAAAAAAACCTTATAAAAACTTTTGATAGATATAATATTAAAGAGTTAAGTGGCGCACAGATTATTTTTTTTAGGGGGCTCACTAAGGAAATATAATGCAAACTTATGTTTTTTTAAATGGGACACCGTGTATATTTTGACGTTTTTCGTTTTCTTTTTTAATTCTCATTCACCTGATATGACATAATATATATCTATTTTCAATGGTTGGAGCTACAGTGCAAATAAACCATTTATGGATGTTATCAGGTGAAACACCCTTAAAAAATTGAACACTCAGTAACGAAATTTAACATTTTATTATAAGGATACTGATGTGTGACAATTTTATTTATCAAAATTATAATTAATAAAAAATAAAACCAGATTAAAAAAATAAAAACAATAAACTTATGAAACAACAAGAAACATTGTAAGAACTAATCTTATTAGAATGTGAAAATTACATTAAATGTTCAAAATGTCCTCCATTTTGTTGTAGTAATAATTGACACCTTTTTCTTACTGATCTTACACAATTGAGTATGTGCACTGGCTTTATTTTTCTAAATATTTTGTAATAAATCTTCCCTACTCTCGAAGTTAGTCTTGTAAATATTATTTTATGATTTTATTTTTGGTAATGCTGAATTGGTTGGAGATTATTTAAACGAAAAACTTTTTAATCGATGAAAACGGAGAGCATTTTGAACATTTAATGTAATTTTTACATTCTAATAAAATTAGTTATAGGTAGATTAGTTGTTACAACGTTTCTTGTTAATTCATAAGTTTATTGTTTTTATTTTTTTAATCTGGTGTTATTTTTTATTAATTATAATTTTGATAAATAAAATTGTCACACATCAGTATCCTTATTATAAAATGTTAAATTTCGTTACTGAGTGTTCAATTTTTTAAGGGTGTTTCACCTGATAACATCCATAAATGGTTTATTTGCACTGTAGCTCCAACCATTGAAAATAGATATATAGTATGTCACATCAGGTGAATGAGAATAAAAAAAGAAAACGAAAAACGTCAAAATATACAGGGTGTCCCATTTAAAAAAACATAAGTTTGCATTATATTTCCTTAGTGAGCCCCCAAAAAAAAATAATCTGTGCGCCACTGAACTCTTTTATAACGTTTTTTGATATTTTTCTTAATTAAGAAGTTATAGTACCTTGTAGTTTTCGACAGTTTTCAATAATCTTCCAACTGCAGGGAGTTACTAAAGATTTAATTAGGCTATCGTTACTTTAACAAAAAAAGAAGTCATAACATCTTAACTGCTTTTCTTCTATCTCTTCTAGTTTACGAGGTACCCTGCAAAACGCACCAATTTGGGACACCCTGTACACAATTTTCCTGCGCCATATGGAAAGATTTCTACAAGATCTATAGAAATACCCAACTTTTTTGGCAATTTTTTTACATAGATAATCAATGTGTTTTGAAAAATTTTGTTGGAAGTCAAAATAGATATCCAGATGTTTTATTTCATTTACATAACTAATTATATAGCCCAGTTCTCAGAGAGTTTGACCTCGCACAAAATGTGATATCGATGAAACTTGGCAATTAAGTACTTGAATGGGTGTAGAAAACGATAAAAAAATCTTTGCTGCTCTAAAGTGTATGCTAACTTCAAAAACATAATCCTCGCAGCCTAATCAAGCAATTAAATAAAAATGAGAATTTCTAAAATCATTTGAAAAATTTTATGAATCTATAAAAAAAGTTTTTATGGTGTTTATCTGATATTCCGTTAATCAATTAATTTTTAAAAGGTATTATTTGGTTTTTCCGTGACATTTAGGATTTTATTATCTTTAATGGTTCGATAAGGTTGGCATCTAACTGCGCAGTATTTAAAATATCCAAAGATATTTTTTTTTATCTAACATACTGCCTTAGTATTTATATCATTTTTATTAGTAAACAACATTTTATATTGATATAACTCCTTTTAATAGGTTAAAAAGTAGATAGTGATATTTTGTTATTTCAAAAAGGTATAAAAATTGTGGATGTCAAACTTTTAATCTGAATTCGATAATTCTGTAATCCTATAATCCTAGATAAAATTTGTGCGTCACACCCTTTTTAAATGTTAACACTGTACTAAGGACTTTGCCTCTTAAAATAACCAATTTGTTTTGAACACTAAACAAATCCTCATAATCTAAAAACAAGAATAGTAAAAGAGGACATCGTATAAGTACCCGGAATTGTCGAGAGTTCAACATTCCCCTGTGATCTTATTCCTGGCTAAATATCGAAAATATCATAATCCTTCATGCAGCAAATTTATTAAACCGTGAATTTTGGCTTTCAAGTATTTTCTGAAAATAAAGCAAACTAACATTTCACCTGTCGCTGCTTGCTTTATGAACAGACATGCTTAACTGCAGAGATTTTAGTAACATTTTTCACAAAACGTAAAGGATAATTGCACTTGAGATATTTCCGAATTTAATTTTTGTTTCAATACCTTTATTTTTAGTGCACTCGTTATACTAGTTTTTCTAGTAGTAGAATAATGAACTGTCTATAAAACTAGGAGGGATTTCACATGTTAAAATCAGTGTATAATATATTGTCATGTACCCATATAACTTTATTTTTGTTGAGCATTGTTTGTTATGACTTGATTAATAATATTTCCAATTTCTTTTGTCACTATTGACCAATAGTAGCCTTGGGTAATTAAACATCTATTTCTATCACTCCCACATTAGGTGTTCCACAAGGACCTCATCTTGGGCCTTTACTCTTTTACCTGTATGTCAATAATATACGTAATTGCTTTAAATTCGCTAAATTTATCATTCTATAACTTGCTTACCCGATAGGACTCTGTTTCAAAAAGTTTTAGATAGACTTGGGTATATTCTTGGATTCCAAATTACTGTTTATATGGCTTACGTAAACTGTATACTTATGTTTGGATCAGTAATTTGGAATCTTTTTTACCTCGTATATATAGGTAAATTACAAGCCGTCCAAAATAAATTTGTTTCATGTTGTTATAAAAAATATCTTCAAATTTCTGAAAACAAAATTTTATCCAATCTAAACTTAATAGTGTTCATGCAGCGCAATAACTAGACTTGAAGGATAACAAAATAAACAACTGTTAATACAAGTAACATCTCAAAATATACTTAATTAAAGTATTTAAAGTAATTAGTACAAATAATTCCTTGTTGTTAAGTGATTAGTTATGATTAAATTATGCAAGATGACATCTAACACAGTGACAGAATTAAGTGAAAAAACTAATGTCGACTTGTTCCAATGGAACAACGAACCTCTAACAAAATACTGAGCAAAAATATATTTACGATCATGGAATTCTCTTATACGCTGTTGTTGTCGTTGGCAATTATCTCGCAACGCATTATTATACTCATTGTATCAAATCAACAATATCCTACATAAAATTTAAAACAACTTTGTTGTATATAAGATTATTTTAATATGTTGAGTGCAGTTATCCGCGTATACATGTTTTGTACACCTACAATGATTATAAATCTTGATATAAACGTATTTTATAAATGATGAGTTAAACACCTGGATATTACTACTCGAATTTAGCATGTATTAATTGTGCAAATAATATTTTGTTAAGAAAATGTCTACAATCTACAAGTAAACAATTAAAATACTAGATTATGTAATACATATTTTATTATCTTATTGTTGATGAGTGCATTTTTGAACACCCTGTAAAATTAAACAACTGGCCTTTAGTTTTTATAAAAGGAGAATAAAAATTAAAAACTTATAAGGAAAATTCTACTTCGCGGACAAAAAGTAGGAATATCCTTTTTTGATATGTTATATTGTTACTTTGTGACCAGCCAACGCCATATAGAGTCAAACTTCTGCTTCATTTGCTATTATTGTAATCCAAAACATACATAGTACTGGTTACGATTTAGATAACGAGTTCCATATGTGTGGGTTTCGAATAGTAAACGAAATAAATCTTTTGCTAACTTATACAATACAGGTGGTAAGTTATCACAATAAAATTGCAGATATAGACATGAGCGCCGTTACTTAAGGGCAAGCACCACCCCCCACCTGGATTTTAGGTTTATTAGTCAAGACGCCGCGTGAGACGCGATAAACTGGAATGGGTGCCTCTGCACCCCCATCAGCATGCGTACCAAACGGGCAAAATCCACGGAGACCGCATTGGTGCAATTAACATATGAAATCCAGGATGCACTATGTAGTGACGTTTTCACGTCTCTACGTTTTATGACACATAATGACAGTTGGTTACTTTTTATTTATAACCTCACTTACAAATTTCTGGCATAGAACAATCAGCACCAAGGCATCGTTCCAAGTTCATCTCTCCGTTTCCCTCGTCCCAAGATCGAAGTTCATCACCCAGCGACGAGGGAACAACTGAATTGTTTATTATCGTTCATTATTACATATTTTTATTTTAATATACATGTACATTTTTAGCCTTCAATATATATTTATACATCTTAAAATTTATTCATCTGCAACGGATCGTTAAGAGATTTTCTAGAATCAATCTACTCGTAGTATTCGGTCATAGACGCTCAAATACAAATACCAACTGAATAGTTGTAGCGTACATTTTTACTTCCCTACTTGTCTGTAGTGTATAATGACAGTTGGTCGGTTTTGTTCATAACCTCGCTTCCGTCTTTTCCGGTTTCGGAAAAGCCTGCCAACCGGGATATAAAAAAGAAAAATGAAGAACGAGGATACTATATGGTGTCAATCGATCAACCCCATCAAGACTACCTTAGTTGCCTTTACACGGAAAAGAAACATTAACCTCAAAACCATCGAATTGGACGGGAAAGTTATTGAATGGAAGACAGATGTCAAATATCTGGGACTAATACTAGATAATAAACTCATCTGGAATAAGCATGAAAAAGAAGTAACCAGCAAAGCCACGAAAGCTCTAATGGTGTGCAAAAATTTTGCGGGAAAAAACTGGGTATGTAACCCTAAGATCCTGCGGTGGATGTACACGTTAATAGTGAGACCGGCCATCACTTATGGAGCAGTAGTCTGGGGCCGCAGAACTAAGCTGGCCAGTACAAAGGCAAATCTAGCGAAAATCCAAAGACTAGCCTGCGTATGTATAACAGGTGCAATGAGAACGTGCCCAACGGCTGCCATGGAGGTAATCCTAAGCCTTACACCCCTCCATATAGTAGTGGAGAGTATAGCGATAAGGACAACCTACAGAATGACCAGAGAAGGATCAACCAAACGCAAGTTTTGACTCCCTTCTAGACATGCCTCAAGATGAGATGACAAAGAAGTTAAGCTTTGTGAAAGAATTCAACACAAAGCTAAGTAACAAAAGCGAATGGGACAAAGATACCATCCCAAAACTCAAGAGAAGTGCCATTAAATGATATACAGATGGTTCTAGAACAACAGAAGGAACAGGAATAGGTATATGGTATATGGGTCTGGAACCAAATATTCTGAAAGTTTAGGCAAATCTCCGAGCATTTTCCAAGCTGAAATATACGCCATCGGAAAATGTGTCCAGTTCAACATAGAAAGAAATTTTCGCAGACAAGAGATCATCATCATGTCAGAGAGCCAAGCAGCCATTAATGCCTTGAACTCCCACGTAATCAACTCCCAGATGGTTTGGGAGTGCCTAGAGTATCTAAACGATCTAGGCAAGAACAACACTGTTACCCTCCTATGGGTTCCGGGACACCCTGGAGTGGAGGGTAATGAAATAGCAGACGTACTCGCAAAAAAAGGGGCTGAAACACCATTTCTGGGACCTGAACCCTTCTGCGGAATAAGCACCAGTACAATACTTGATGAACTTGGAAAAGAATTAAATAATAAAAGATCCCAATACTGGATAGGACTACAAGGAATGAGGCAGGCCAAGACACTACTGGGAAATTATAACCAGAAGAGATCTGACGACTGCGTCAGTAAAAGTAAAAATAAGCTCAGCATACTAACGGGCACTGCCGGCTGAGAGGCCACCTAAAGAAACTCGGATTAGTAGACAAAGAAGAATGCAGATTCTGCGAGGAAGAGGGGAGGAAACCTCTATCCACATTCTCTCAGAATGCATTACCCTGCAAAATCCAAGGGTACGATACCTCGGAGAATATCAAATAGAAGAGGAAGATCTACTTAACATGAAGCCTAACGACATCCTGAACTTTTTGAAAGCAATAGGACTGGAGGAACTGCTCTAATCGTTGAGACATCCTTAACGATTGGGCAGCAGCAGGGGGCACAATAGATCTTATAGGTCGCAGTGTATCGACACCCCCATCACAGATAGATAGATAGCACGCCCCCCCCCCCCCTTGATTTTAGGTTTATTAGTCAAGACGCGATAAACTTAAATTTGCTGGAGTATCAAATCTCCATTTCGCAATGTTTTTTAAACCACACTCCTAGTAAGCATTGTTCAAAAGGATCTTATTTCAATTTAATGCAATACTTTGATTTGAAAAAATGTGCCCCCTCCCCCCCCCTGACATTTTTTGTAACGGCGCCCATGGATATAGAATGATTGTTACGATAAAAGTAAAATGCGAAAAACATGCAATAGTTTCCAAACTTCATCAGCATCAAAAGATGAGAGAGAAAGGTGATAAAACGTTTAGATCGAAAAACTGAGTAAATTATAGAGGTTTTTCAAAAATTTTCGACCAGGATTGTATCCAATCAACGAAAACTAGACGGGTAGTCGGGCGGGAAGGGGGACAGAAGGGCCCTTATCTCGGCTATTATTGGTCCGATTTGAACGTGGAAAACGGCATAATGGGGTTGAATACGTAAACAAAAATCATGCGCAGTGACAGAAGGGCCCTTATGTCGTTTATTATTGAAAATGTGATTCTAATATGCATACGAGGCATTAACTAAGACGCACGCTAACTTCTCATCGCAGTCGACTTGTTAAACTAATTCAACTTAAAAACTAGAGATATATTTTTTAGTAGTTAATTGTGATTATGTCCTGCATACGTAATCGGCCCATCCGCGTTAGCGGGCCCGTCTTGGAGCCGCGGTACTCGCGGTTCGCGGTCGACTGCCGCGGAGGCAATCAGTAGTTCCCATATCACGCTAATTAATGGAACCAGGAAGGGATTGCGAAGTCGAAGAAGAGACGCAAAAATGTAGCGGACGAGCGACAAACTGCGTGCCGCCGACCACGTCTGCCAGGCACCTTGCTTCTTATATTTCGTATTTAGTTTGCATTACAGATACAACGCCTATTACATTTTTTCGTTTCGTAGCTTAGACCGTATCTACATTAGTTATATTATATACAATTAGTACGGGTACTTAGAGATTAAACATAATCAGAAATTTTTTTTTGTAGTTCTTTTGTGTGTTACAAACCATTTATGAATTAACTTTAACTCTGCATCGTTCAAATAAAGGTGTAAGTAAACTCATGTATTTGTTCCCGTCTTCTAAAGGATGTTTTTCGTTTTTTATCTCTTTCGTTTGTTTTTGTTTTCAGTGAAACTCAAACAAAAGATATAAGATGAGCTTTCAACTGTTCCGGTTTTAGTCGCGTGGGCGACCCTTTTAATTACTCGTTGTACCGGCCTGTCTTCTTCTTTTCCGATTTGGCAAACAACTTTTCAGCCTACTTGATGGAAGTAAGAAGTTGACGACAACCACTAGTTGATTATTTTTCGATTTGAGTAGCGCGTAGGTTGACGCATTCACAAAAGCGTTGTCGTAATTTTGTAGTTTTTTTATGATCTTTTTTATTCATTATTTTTGCATCGAACGAGGTTGTATTGAATTGAAGATCGAAGATTCAAGAAAGAATTGAAGAAAAGCTGATATAAGTTAATGGCTACAAAAGAGTTGCTGAAGCCTAGCTCAATAAAGAGCCCTCCTAAAAAACCTTCTGTCCACCCACATCCTGGAAATAAAAATAAACTAAAACCTATAATTTTCATATTTTAATACATTTTAAACTAACAGAGAATTTAAAAAGTAAAACAGATTTAAACCATTCGTTAACTTAGAAATTAAAAAAATACTATCTACTAAATTTAACAGAACCCACTACATCCGAATCAACATGCATACACCCCAGGATAGTCTATTGATTCAGCCCTCCACCTTGTGGCCGGCCACATCGAAAGATCGCTGGACTCTAAAGAGTCCACCTTGGGTGTATTCATAGACATTAAAGGTGCGTTTGACAAAACACTTTTCCCAAAATAGCAAATAAAAATATCCCCAACACAGTAAATGGATGGATGTAAAACATGCTCTCAAAGAGAGCAATAAAAATCAGTGTAGATGATGTCACCATAAGAGGCATGGTTGTAAAAGGTTGTCCACAGGGAGGGGTACTCTCACCACTACTGTGGAACATGGTCCTAGACACCTTAGTCAATCGTCTCAACGATGACAGTTTCTACACTATAGCTTATGCAGACGACCTAGTGATTCTGCAAACAGGAAGATTTGAAGGAATACTCTGTGCTAGAATGCAAGAGGCCCTTAACATCATAGAACAGTGGTGGACCACTCACTGTCAATAAACCCAAAAAAGACAGAGATGGTTCTCTTCACGAATAAAAGGAAGCTTGCAAACATCGAGGCCCCTAAGCTCCTAACTACTAAATTGAACTTTTCTGCAGAGGTGAAAGATTTGGGGGTCACCTTTGACAGCAACATGGAACTCTCATCTAGAAAACAGAGTCAAAAGAGCATACATATCTTATGAACAGTGCCGAAGAACCATTGGCTGCACCTGGGGAATGTCACCTAAGGTTACGTTACGGCTTGGATCTACACTGCAATCATAAGACCTATGCTAAAGTACGGCGCGATTGCCTGGGGAGTCAAAACTAGCCAGCGGGCAGTCGTACGCAAATTGGATCAAATCCAAAGAATAGCATAGAACCACACCAACTAGAGCAATGGAGGTGATCCTTATAGCCAACACAGATTCGATTGCACCAAGATATGCCTTTCACAGGCCCTACAGGGTAATAACAAAAAAACGTACAAGAGGCTACATTGGCAGCAGGTGCCTTGTGCATCTACACCGATGGGTCTAAAACAAATGAGGGGTCAGGCTGGTGAATTTATTCCAGATCCCTGAATCTCAATATAAAATGGGCAATGGGTTCTAATGCCAGTGTAGCTCAAACAGAGCTCACTGCTATCTCCATCGCCGCAAAAGAGACTACCAGAAGAAACATTACTGGTAATAATATTTACATCCTTACGGACAGCACTACTAGCTCTGGATAGACCACGCATTACATCAGGTCTAGTACTAGAATGTCACCAGGCCCTAATTGAAGTTTGCAACAACAACGTGGTCTCTTTAGCTTGGAACAAAGGTCATGGAAAATCAAAAGGCAACCGTGCAGCTGACTCTTTAGCTAAGAAAGCATAAACTTTTGGGACCTGGCACTTTCATAAGCTTATCGGCATCAGCTGTGGCTGACCTACTAAAGAAACACTCCCTTGACAAGTTTAAGGGTAGATGGGACTATTACAGTATCCGAACAGCGAAACAGCCAAAAAATACATGCCTATGAACAGACAAAACCTGCGCACAGCCACAGGTATCCTGACTGGCCACTGTCATCTACGAAAACACCTCCACAGGATGGGGTTATCTGACACTCCACTGTGTAGAGGATGTGAACAGGAAGACGAGACTATCGGCGAGCGGTGGCTAACACATGCCAACATGAGGGAGCTACCTTCAGGCGACGTCATCGCCTACTTTAAACAAGTAGGCTGGCTGACAAGCTAGAAGGAAGGCTCAACCTCAGAAGGACGCGCAATGGGCCAAATGTGGCCTACGTGCTATGGGGTGACCCACCCTTCTAGATTTACAGATACAGATACAGAACATGGCAATCCCATAAGAGCTTTTCTTAACCCAAATTTAAACTATTTAGAGCATTTATAGCATGAAAATATGGCAATCAAAGTAAAATATAATACTATAACATAAAACTGAGATAGTAATTGTGTGATATAATAACTATTTAAAGGAATTAGAAGCTATGTAAAAAAAAATAATCTAACCTCAAAAGAGAATTTCAGAATACAAGAAATAAAAATGTTTTATTAAGAAAATGATGGTAGAATTAAAATAAATTAGATCATCCTTATCATAATGTCATAAGTAGAAACTTAAAAATACACTAGAATCAAATTTTTATTTGTTTTTTAATTGTAGATAATTTTATGCTGAATCCGAATATCTTTTTATTTTTTTTTTGCTGCTCCCAAACTTGGTATATTTCAAATTCGTCAAAATTAAATTACAATTTTAATATAAAAGCATCGGTAAATAAATTTACAAGAAAGTAAAAACGTGGACGTATAAGTTTATAAACAAACCACTTTATGTTCAATATTTGAAACTACAAGGTAAACAATTACATAATCGATAATAACTTCCATTAAACTACAAAAAAATAAAAGAGCCGCTCCTTAAGTCCTCTCTAGATGGCCATTAACTAAGTAAGCAAATGCCTAAGTATCGGACACGCTGTCGAAATAAAATTTCTTGAATGAACGGCAATAATATCCTTTCCATTCATTAAAAAATTGCGGTGTATTAATAAACACATCAGAATAAAATTATAGTAAAAGTGTGAGTGTATATATATGCATGTGTTTGTGTGGCCCGGTGGGTTATTAGAAATCAGAGGTCTACACTTTTGCTTACCTATGGAAATACTAGTAATCACTAAATTTGTAGGTACCTACTTGTTTGTATCGGCATTTTCGTGTGTAGGTTTAACGCAGGTGTGCTCGTTTTCTGTAATCGTAATTATATACTGCCCAAACTAAATAGTAAAGTAAAATTGAATGTCCGTATTTGTGTATGTTCACTGAACGAAAAAAGTACGTGTAATTAATAAATAATTAATAAAATAAAAAAAGTACATCAAATCAATAGACGTCAACATTAATTTTCAGCCGACGACAGTTATAATTAATACAATAAACGTTCGTACGTAAATTTTCTTAATCCTTAAGTTACGATTTTTGTACGTAAAATCAATAAAATATGAGCATAGATTTATGATCGCAATGATAGGCCTATGATAGCCGGTTATCAATGTTACGATATATTTTCGAATTTCCCATATGAACAATCAAGATTCAACCAACTGGAAGAGGATTATACAAAAAAATGTATTAGGTAGGTATTTTTTATTGTTCTAATGTTATTGATTCACAAATCATGTGTACCCTAGGGCTTTCAAATGGAACAACATGTTTATAAAAACACTTTTCCAAAAAGTTCCAAAACATTATGGAAAATCTAAATTGTACAAGTAAATAATTTTAAAACATACATCAACTGTCTTAAGTATATGAAAAAATTTAAAAGGAATTTCGTCAAAGTAGACGCAAATATTTGAAATTTTAGATATGTCGTCTCCAAGGCATAAAATAAAGGTTTGAATTGCTGATTTTCTCAATTTCCAGCTCTTGTTGGGTTTTAGCACAAAACAAAAATGATTACTGGGAGTCCTTTATTGTAAATTTTATATGGGTCGTCTTTGGAACAAAATTTGGTCGATGGCACCAAATATAAAAGTGAAACATATTTTCTATCTAAAAAAATACAAAATTAATATGCTACTTTTTGGCATATTATAATTTGAACTTACTTTCGTCGCACGTTTCCTTGAACGCGTTATCTAATAGGACTCTAGGAGCTTTATCCTTTCTGCAAAAATGCCAGTATCTGCGGAAAACATTTTCCCCAATATTTTAAAAATAATTCCCCACTTTCGAACGCGATATTATAATCCATATCAACAAGTTAAAAAAACAGTAATTTTTTATTTTAACATCTTAGACATAGAATTTTAGTATAGTTATAATGTGTGCCAAAATAATATTTACCAAGCGGTATCCACAGTGTTTTTTGTAACTATCGGAATGTACCTTCTAGTCTAAGAGCTGGAGCCGAAAAACTCTTTGATCTTTGATATGGACAAACTCGGTTAAAACTCATTGTATTACTAAACAGGATTACATATCCGAGGTCTCCGACACTTTCAGTGGTGCAGACTATCGATGATACGTGTGATTTTTTTTTAGGATGGAACATTATAAGCTACTTATTATATATTCCAACTCTCCGACAGCTACGGTGGTGCAAACTTGGTGGCTGACAGGGGTTAAGTTGCCAAAAATTAAAAAAAAACAAATCACAACTGATACGTCGGAGAAATTGACTACGGCTTTCTCATTATATAATAAATCATGTGTGAAAATCTCCGACAGCTACGTTGGTGCATAAGGCAGTAAAATGGGATTTTATAGACGCGCCCCCGAGCCTCGCGCCGTTGACGTTTATCATATGCATACGTATTTTATCGATAAAAACTCGTACAAATTCAATTTTTTATCTGAAAATTAACATTTTTATGTTTATTAATGTAATAATTAACTTACCCTTGAATTGAATTATATATTTCATTATAATTAATTTCACTTGCGAATACTTAGCTATAGTCTATTCAACCAACTTATGTCTCTAAAAGATTAACATAATTCGCTGAAAAACTTTGTTTGCAGTGAAAGGCACGGTAAACTGCACTGGATTTTGGTAAATATATTTAATTTTAGCAAACTGTTAAATATTAAGAAAGAACACCAGTACAGTTTACCGTACCTTTCACTTCAACAGAGGTTTTCTGCGAATTTCGTTTAATCGTTTAGAGACATAAGTTGGTTGAATGAGCTATACCCAAGAAGGAAATATTATTTATGATTTCACAGTTAATTTAATACATAGGTGAAAAATAATGTTATATTTGTAGTTATTTCTCTAGTGGTGTTGGAGTACTTCTTGCCTCCAAAGCTTCAGTTGCTGACATCGAAGTTCCTGGTTGGTCTATTAAAATCATTATATCGAGCATTATATAATTGTAAAATGAAGTTTACAATTGAGGAAGAAGAAATGTTGAAATACATTAAATTCATTTTTACGCAGCGGAATTTCGCCAACTTTTCGCTAGCGGAGTGTCCTAACAAACCGTACCTTTTAGTTGTGAATATCTTAAATTTTATAAACACGACGATAAGAAATAACGAGAAAAACGAAAAACTTTCATTATAAATGAAGGAAAAAATCACTAAAAAGACATGAGAAACGGGAGAAATAATATATAAAATACTTTCATAATACAGAAATAAAAATACTATATAGAAAATAACTGTTATGACAATTACTTACCAATATTACATTTAATTTTTTTATACTGCTATATGACTAATTTATTCGCAGTCGTAAACAATCTGTAGCAGGTTCGATGATACCCATGCAAATTGTCAATTTCTTCCGGTAGAACCTCATCACTATATTTAATATTGCACGTTATTCCAATTTCTAGTTTGTCTCTGCAGGTTTTCAATGTCTTTTCATTAAATAATATTACTTTTTCATTTTCAACCTTGCAAAATTTAAAAATACACGCCATTTTAATAAAATAAATTATTTGTTAGGTCTAAGCAAGCGTGTGTCAATTACCTATGTGAGCAATGGTTTTTAAAAAGCTACTGATCTTGACGCTTGTGTATAAAGGTATATTATAATAAATCAACAAAATAAAACAAAGAACTCTTTTACAGTAATATTTTGTATCTGTTCATTTTTAGAGATTATATATTTTTAAATTTTACAACTTTGGAACAAAGAAAATTATATTACCGAATTTAGTGGTTGAATAATATACTTGGAGATTCAATATTATATCTATCTGATGATATACATATAGTACCTATGTTATAAATTATTATAAAATTACCCAATAAACATAAAAATGTTAATTTTCACATAAAAAATTGAATTTGTACGAGTTTTTATCGATTATTTTTTTCATCTGTCAAAACAGTCAGATTTTGTGGTTTCAGCCAATAACAACTCAGGATCCTAACCAATCATTGTGTTTTATATTGATAAAACCGCTTCGTCGTTTTTGTTTTTTGATTAAACTGTGTTTACCTATTTGAGATGTCAAATGTAAACATTTATCAATTATTATTATACTAAAATGTATTGCAAATATATGTTAATAACCAAATTTCAAAATGTATTTGTAAACTAACCTGTTTTTATTAGTTTATTTCAAAACTCCTTTAACATTTTTAGATACCTCACTTTAACACTAAACTTAAAATTAATTAAATTAAGAAAGACTTCATTTCATTATTCTTCTTCGCTTTTATTTAAGGCGCCGTTTCGCGGGGTAGCCAGTCAAAAAATCGCCTTGGTGGCCCTGTATGTAAAACTATAACAGCTCAGGTTTCAATTTAAATTGGTAAAGAAAATTTTCAATATTTGTGTGTAAAGTGTCTTTGGCATAAATGACTATGTTATCTCTTTTTAATACAAAATGATTCAAAAAATAATCCTTTCAAATACGACTCGTCCTCTAAAATTTTATAGATTAAATTTTTGATCTTCATACTCAAACGCCTTTATTTTAGGCAAAACCACTCAAACAAACTGATTTAAGATAAAATCACTCGTCCTGCGGACTCGTGATTTTATCAATCAGTTTGTTTTCGTGGTTTTTCCAAATAAAGCCGTTTTCGTGAAAACCAAAAATTTAATCGATAAAATTTGGAGGACTCGTGGTATTACCTTTGATAAAATACGTATGCACATGATAAACGTGAATGGCGCGAGGCTCGGGGGCGCGTCTATGAAATCCCATTTTACTGCCTTATGCACCAACGTAGCTGTCGGAGATTTTCACACATGATTTATTATATAATGAGAAAGCAGTAGTCAATTTCTCCGACATATCAGTTGTGATTTGTTTTTTTTTAATTTTTGGCAACTTAACCCCTGTCAGCCACCAAGTTTGCACCACCGTAGCTGTCGGAGAGTTGAAATATATAATAAGTAGATTATAATCTTCCATCCTAAAAAAAATCACACGTATCATCGATAGTTTGCGTTTAAGAAAAAAATGGCCACTTTGGTCATCCGTACCTAAGTCCTGCACCACTGAAAGTGTCGGAGAGCTCGGATATGTAATCCTGTTTAGTAATACAATGAGTTTTAACCGAGTTTGTCCATATCAAAGATCAAAGAGTTTTTCGGCTCCAGCTCTCCTACTATTCCTTTCTTTGTCGATCTCCAGTCCAGAATTAACTAATTTGGCACAATAATTACTATTTTACTGTCCACAAAACACAAACTGTATCGGAACACCTAATCTCTGCATGTGGTTGGTTGCACTTATGTGGGATATGGGCGCGGCGCGAAGAGTTAAACATCTACGCTAGTTGTTCGTAATATTAATGTTCGTAGAGATTGATTTACTATTAGGTAGTACTATTTTGGCGCGTTTTTAAGCAGGCAATGGTGGCATTCATAGATTTAACGTTTAGTGTTCATCAAAACAATGAAAACCGTTAATTAATTTTCAAAGTTTGTAGTTCTTGGATTTATAAAAAGTTTTTATGGTTTTACTGGTAAAGTACATAGGTTTATAATCGCAAAACATTGATTTGATTAATATTTGTATTATATTAAAGATACAGTTAATTAGTTTTGATGTTTTGTGTTTATTGCTTAACGATTTTTCGGTTATTGTTTCAATGCACTAGTTAATTGTTTTATGACGTTAAATTATTCTCCCAAACACCGAATCATAGCATTAATGTCCAAAAAATTGACGATGATACTTTCTTCTACGTAATGTGAAAGAATGGTTTGCAGACTAAGATTAACATTTCTTTTAAAACTCTTCTTCTGGTTGCGACATTTTTCAATCAGGACTTCTTTAATAAGCGAACTTTTTCGATTCAATTCAACAAACTAGATTAAACTGTCAAACAATGAAGGAATACGGCGTCTCTATGGGTAAGTCAATGTGATGAAGACGCACCTTGACAATGTAAATTCAATAGACTTTTACTAGAGTTCAGAAATTTCTACGCGTGATATAGATTTCTTTTTAATATGTATATTATGATAGAAATAAATCAGTGAATGTTGAGCAGTATATATGTCGGACATGTTATACCTCTCTGCTTGTACAGGTGTCAAGTGAAACAAAGTTTCTGTATTTATTTTATATTCATCTATTAGCGGTTCTAAGCCGGATGTGGCGCCCACGATTCTAAATTATTTTAAATTAATACCAAATATATTTTACATAATTTACCAATATTCGTAGAAATAAAAAATATATAAATTTCGTATTCATTAGGCGGAGGAGGGTCACCGTTTTTGGAGATTTCCTTTGGACTAAACGAACGTTATGACACGTAGATGGGGCCTTCCT
Source organism: Crepidodera aurea (assembly GCA_949320105.2). Classification (NCBI taxonomy): domain Eukaryota; kingdom Metazoa; phylum Arthropoda; class Insecta; order Coleoptera; family Chrysomelidae; genus Crepidodera; species Crepidodera aurea. The sequence continues at coordinate 5,532,863 of OX439473.1, read as the reverse complement.
TCCTTTATTTGAATTCCATCACCAGAATGACAAAGATTTAAGGAAGATACTTTAATAGTGTAAACATAATCGTTAAAAAGTGGATATACATAATTTGAATGAATTAGGATATACATAAAGTGATATAAATAAACAAAAGGGGCGACATGGAGCTGACTTGCCCCCTCCCCCTGAGAAATTTCCTATGGTCTATTTTTATGTATGAGAGAGTAATAAAACAGCATTTCTAATGCAAAACTTAGTACGGTCATTTTAAATATTTTTACGGAATAATCTAAATATTTCCTAAAATTGTCATAAATGTACCTGAGCTAATACAAGTTTTGGGTGTTTTATTGGTCTTTTATAACCATAAGCTGTACAGAACAATAGAAAAAGGTTTGGACAGGCCAAAAGCCCTGTGTATTAAGGATAACATAGCCGTATCTTAAGATTATTTTCAATAAGTACCTATTTGCCAATTTTGTTTTATTTTAATTCCAAGAATTTCTTACAGTAATCGAATTATAAGTAGATAAATCCCTTACCAACAAATTTCACCGAAAATCCGATTGTAGGTTCTCCATTTAGTAAGGAGGCCCAGTTGTGTATTCTTGACAGCTTACTAAATGTCGTTTAGTTGCAACATGCAAGGTGCAGTGTGCAGTCTATTGTGAATTCTAGTGTGATCATGGAAAATTTGGAAGTACCGCGTAAACGACAAAAAATCGGTCCTTTAACAGTTAATGAAAAAACATTAATATTTAATTGTTTTAAATCATTTACAGACAAACATTTATGTAAAAGTGTTGATGACACAGTGGAATTAGTTAGTAGTACGCTTGGTGTTGGGAAATCTACGATTTACAGAGTTGTTAAAGAAGAGAAATGTGGCGAGTTTCAAACAGCACCTAAAGCTCCAGGAAAACCAAAATTTCAAATAGAAAATCATTTGAAAGAAAGACTTCGAAGGAAAGTGCATGCGTTCTTCTTTAGAAAAGAATTTCCGACAGTAGACAAAGTGCTTGCTACGGTTCGAGATGATAAGGATTACCCTGAAATGAGTCGAAGCACACTATGGAAACTTTTAAAAGAAATAGGTTTTCTATGGAAAAAAGAAGCGATATTGTAGTATGGAGAAGAAATTACCTAAGGACTATAAAAGAAATGAGAAACCAAAGAAGAAATATATTTTATTTAGATGAAACATGGATCAACGAGGGACATACACCAAATAAATTTTGGCAAGATGAAACTGTTACAAGTCGAAGACAGGCTTTTTTAAATAATTTATCTACTGGTTTAAATCCACCATCAGGAAAGGGGCGCAGACTGATAATAGTACACATCGGTAGTTCAAACGGTTTTGTTAAAGGTGGTTTATTGACTTTTGAATCTACTCGTACCGGTGACTACCATGAGGACATGAATGCTGATGTCTTTAAAGAGTGGTTCGAACAAATGATAGATCTTCTTCCTCAGAACTGTATAATAGTAATGGATAATGCAAGTTATCACTCGAGACTTACAGAAAAAATGCCCACAACCAAGTGGTTAAAAAAAGATTTACAGAATTGGCTAAATTCAAAGAATATTATCCATCCCGGTTCTGTGAGAAAAGAACTGTATCATTTGTGTTCCTTTCATAAAGAGAAATTAAAAAAATATGAAATTGATGAAATTGCAAAAAATCGTGGGATGACGGTGGTTAGATCACCACCATATCGTTGCGAAGTAAACCCGATTGAACTGATATGGGCACAGATAAAGGGAGAAGTTTCAAGAAAAAATAATTCTTTTAAAATGAGTGATGTTAAACAGTTGTTTTTGGAGGCTGTAAATAATGTGAAGCCTGAAAACTGGGAAAAGGCAGTAAATCATACGATTAAAGAAGAAGAGAAAATGTGGAAGTTGGACAATATTACTGATGAAATGATCGAGCCACTCATTGTAAATATTGGTTGCGATAGTTCATCTTCTGATTTCGATTCTGATTTGAATTTGTAGGTAAGAAGTAGTTTTTATATTAAAATTATTATTTATGAACGTAACGTTGTTTAAAAGTCAAAGTTTAAACCCTTATACCTACATAATAATGTTCTTAACATACCTTGTGGAAAAATAAAATATTTTAGAAAAAATTGCACTTTTTTACCTTCAGCTGTTTAGAAGTTATAAGCAGGTTAATTAGGTGAAAATATAAGTGTACACCCGATATATTTATTATATTTATACAAAGGTTATTTCATACGAAAATACTCGAGGTATAACTTCACAAAATATTTTAACTGTCTACTAAAAGAAGTGGTACGCCTATGGATTACGAACGCTTTATTATTTTAATACTCTCTCATACATAAAAATAGACTATAGATCCGGCACTGCATATAATAAATATTTCAACATTTCAAATTATTTCAAACAGTTTGATTTCAAATCAAACTCCCGAAAAAAAATATGATTTTTCTACTTTTTACGAAAAAAATGAGAAACACTCTTAAATTTGGTGTAAATTATCCTCAAAAAGGCAAACTGTTGGCAACAACGTCTCATGGTGTGTTACCAACTGATCTACGTAAGGATAAGGAGAGCAAAACAGGCTGGACTAGTTTAAAATTCAGAAGGATATCTTGACACAACAATGCTTACATCTTATGGTTTGCTGGTGGCATCGTATAGAATAGAGGTTTATGTTTTTCTTTCTTGCTTTACTTTATAAGATCACAATATACTCGATATGCTTGTTTTTTCAACGTTAATTTTTAAATTTATATGCGAACAATTACCTCATGCACAGTTTACGGAAAAAAAGAGTATACACAATTAATTTATGAAGGATTGCAACGACTATTTTTAAAATATATTATTATCTTTTTTATTTAATAAGAAAATACAATAGTAGTGTATGATGTAAGGACAAGAAGTGTTACTTTTTCAAACCATAAAAGTCCGAATCGCGTTATCATACAATATTTTTTATTCGAATATAAAAAATATTAATAAAATAAAGAAAAAGTACGAAAAAAGTCCTAGACCGAAAAGTTCTTCTTCTATATTCTATACTCGAATAAAAAAAGTATTTATATTTATTATTATCGTCATCGCAGTATCAGTAGGTAAAAAATTATTAAAGACAGACATGATAAAAAACCAGACATCAATCTACGACTGAAAATCTATACGGGAACTCCCACAGAATTTACAGAATTAATAGAACAGGAAATACAAATTGGATCACATACAGGCGACAAACATCGATATAAGGTGTCTGACTGCAATTTTGATTATTATTCTCAGGGCCGGAACTTGTTCTGAAAAGGCCCCGAGACAAAACAGAATGTGGGGGCCCCATTCAAAAATCATTTGTGATAATAATAATAATAATAATTTTTATTTACCAAAGAGAAAATACACAGAATATATATATAATTAAAATATAGAAATATGTAAATGTAAATAAAAAATGGAAACACCCACAAAAGGATTGAAGATACAAGAAAAAAAACAGTAATTTACAGATATAATTTATAATTTAAAGGATTTTTTTAAAAAAATTTTAAAAAATTTTTAGACTACATCGAAGTTTAAGAATTGTTTCATATTTATTAAAGGTATCTTTGAAATCCATTGCATAATTTTTTTTTAAAGCTCGAGAATTAATTTTTTTGATATCCGAGGGTATATCGTTATATATTCTTGGACCTAAATATGTAAAACATTTTTGTCCAATTGTTTTTTCCACTCGGGGTATAGTAACAGAGTCGACCTTATATCCGGTATTAATATCTGGTCACCGAGCTTCGCTCTTAATATTCAAATCTACATTTTTAAGCAGTCCAATGAGTATATAATTTAAGTATATTTATAACCTGACAAATTATTAATTAATTCGTGAAAATCACGGAGTGGGCGACATCTACTTGAACTACAGAAAGGTAGATAAATAGAAAGTAGGCGGGAAAATTAAAAAAGCTGTCAGTGTTAATTTTCAATTTGCTGCAGGTGTTGTTGACGTTTATCAACTGCTTGTCCCAGAGGTTAGTTAAATGCATTAAAAGTTGCCTAGTTTCTGGAGATTTCACCCTTTTGGGGCAACATCTACTGACGCTTGATCTTCGCGAATAGTCACGGCGGACAGGCCCCGTTTCCGGGACGGGCAACAGCAGCGTGTAGGGCATAGTGGTTTCAGTGGGGTGGTTTTAGTGAGTAACCGTAAGGGGTAGTCTCACACTATCGGGGAAGGGAAGAACCTTTACCCGATGTGCATAAAGAATTTCCACCCGCCAAAAAAAAAAGATTAGCTTTAGGTTAGGTTAGATCTGTGTAATAAATAAAGAAAAGTACGATACGTGTGACATTTTGACATTTGTTACATTCTGACAGGTGTCATATTTTGACAGTTGTAACATTCTGACACGTATCACATTTTAACAGTTGTCACGTTTTGACAAGTGTCCATTTTAACAGTGTTACTCAACGTTCCTATAAATATTTACCGAACCCCATGATTTCTGAAATTGAATTGGCAACGTTGTATTTTCAACTTAGAATTTATGAGATGGCTGTCATTTGACAAGCAAATTATTTATGTCCGTCAAATGAACCTTTTCTTTTTTATACTTTTCAGGTTTATTCTGGTTATAAATTGCTACTTGGGCATTTGCAGAATAAAAAAATGTGAAAAATATTTTTCCGCGCAAAAATTTCTATTGCTAAGTAGGTATATTGATTTTATCATGTTTTATAGCATCTGCGAAAATTTCATGAAAATCCCAGCCGGTCCCATTTTCTTAACGTTTAACCAGAGATGTGCGTGTCAGTAGTTGTCAAAATTTGTAGGTCATTATGGATAAAAAGCGGCAAATTTAAAATTGAATTCTTTCAGAAATAAACGCCAGAAATTAAATAAAGTCAAACCTTTTTAGTACTATACTATACAGAAGAAAGGAGTGCAGTATTTAATTTGCAGAACGTAGTACAGGTTCAAGAGGTAGAAGTTTTATTTTTACCTCATCCTTCAATGCTTATTTGTAGTTAAAATTTAAATTTTAATACATCTGATCGGCCTAATATAGTTTTTGTCTAGATTTAATCTTGTTTCCATGGTTTTTACTGTAATAAACCTGTTATTTTGACAGATAAGTCAGACTTTATTTATTCATAGCCGTATCGTATGTATTTTAATTGATTCGGAATTTTGTAATAAAATATATATTTCAAAATGGCTTCATTCTAAAAATATTATCAGTCCTCCTAAATCCTTGAAGGCAGAATTATTAGTAATTCAAATTCAAAATTCAAAAAATATATTATAGATGAGATGGCCAGAGAAAAACTAATTAAAATTCTCAGATTGCCTCCGTACCACGCAGAGTTAAATCCCATTGAACTGATCTGGTCACAATTATTAAAAGATTATGTTTCTCAAACCAATAAAACATTTAAATTTCCTGATGTGCGAAATTTGTTTTTGAAGGCATTTTCAGATGTAAATAGAGAACATTGGGGAAAATGCATTGATCATGTTAAAAAGGTGGAAAATTCATTTAGGAAAGTATATCCACTATCAATGGATAATTTAATAGAACCTATAATAATAAACCTCAGAAAAGACAATTATAGTAATACCAGTAGTTTTAGTGAAGACAGTGACTTTTATAGATAGTTCTTGAACTAACTTTTTTTTTAATCTTTGAGTTTAGGTAAGTACTGAAGCGTTACTTTTAATGCCAAGAGATTAAAAACAGTTTAATCCCAACATATAATCCTCCTTGTTATTTATTGGTTAAATTTAATTCGTTCAATGTTAAAGTGTCAGATGCATAAGGTTTATTTTTATTTTTTGTAAATAATATAACTTCAAAATTTAATCTACGAAGTGGGTATATATATTTTATATGCTGTGACCTTATTTATATTATAGAAACTTATTTTGCAAAGTACGCCTATGGAATGTGACGTTATATCCTCTCTCCTTTATAGTATATTACTATAGAAACAAGTTGCCGTTGCTAGGAAATAAAACTAAAAGCTTAACTTTTCTTGTAAATATCTCGGAAGATCGTATTTTCACAGACATGAGACCTATATTTTCTGTCGATTTAGATAGGAATTAGTCTACCCTGAAAGTTTCATTGAATTCTGACTAGTGGATTTCGAGATCCTCTGGACACACATACACACACACATACAAACCTTGCTCGTTTAATAGTATTTGATAAATATGAGTGATATTTGTATACTTCTTACTGATTTTGTGATGGTTTAACAATAAAACTTTAATTTCTCTCTCTCTTTCCACTGGATTAAAACCACTTAGTTGTTAAAAAAGTTTTTTTATTGACGTCAACTTTTTTAACAACTAAGTGGTTTTAATCCAGTGGAAAGAGAGAGAGAGAGAAATTAAAATACAAACCACTATGAGCTTCCGAAATGAATAAAACTTTAGCATAGAGCTGGTACATGTTGAATATTTTGATGATAATATATTGTTATGATATTTAATATCGTAACTTTAACCACTTATCCAATTTAAGAATTTAAATTATATGTTTGTGAAATTTGAAATTCTTTCTGACCTCAGGGATTACTTAATTGTGAGTTCATTTAGAGCCCTCTTTTAATTTATGCTACTGATTTTTTCTGTATTTTTTTTAATAAAATAAAATGGTTCAACAATTAGATAATTTTATTTAATAAAAAATATAGAAAAAAAAATAAACAATGATCAGACTAAATTTAATTATGGGAATTTCTTGCACGCACACACATTCACTCTATGATCTCCTATTACTATAAAATATAACAAAATTGAAAAATTAGAATTTGGTGAAATATTTTCTAAAATTAAGGTTGCCACACCGATCTCTTAAAACCAGCAATTGGCTAACCTGTCGGTCTTAAAATGAAAAACACGTGACTCAGTTTGCTATCAGTATAAACACGCCATTAGTATAATGAAAAGTGTATACTTCAACTATTTGTGCTTGAATTTCTTTCAAATCGTACAACCAGTGATATATTTTGGCAAGACTTCTAATAATGTGATTCCTCCATCTTTATGGATTCTTCAAAGGATATTTTCTTGGTTTAAGTGAATTATTCTGAAACCAATTCTCAGGATATACAGAATATGAAATCACTACCTTCCAGGCAAGTTTTTGTTTAAATATTATTTTAGATACTCCGCTCACTAAACTCTAAACATAGTCGCAGTTACCATTAGACTTCAGAATACAAAGTTTTTTCTTTATTTCACTAATTTCTTCTTTTGAAATTTCGATTAATAATTTTAATATAATTTTCTTTCTCCTCTTTCTACCATTTTCCAATTAACTACTTTCTTTTAAACTTTTAAATTAGAATATTTTCTTAAATTTTTCTCTACTCAAAAACTTCCACCATCTCAAAAAAACCTAACTATTTTTTTAATTCAAAAATCTTAAATTTTTCTTATACTCAACTCTCTTCTACCATTTTACAAAACTTACTACTTTCTTTTTTTCTGTTGCTAGGTTCCCTTCTGACATGCAAAAACTCTTAAATTATTTCAAAATTTTGATTCTGTGCTACTTTATTATAAGTTTTATGTGTTTTAGCTTTCATAATTTTATTTATAACGATCAACATATTATTTTTTTATATTCTGACGTCCAATTCCATACATTTTATAAATTTCTAATTTTAGTTAACAAAGTTGGTATCTTGACATTTCATTTTAAATAGTTGTCACCACCTTATTTTATTTTGCTATACAGGTTGTCCTGATATTATAATTTATTATAAAGATTGTCCCAAAATAAATTGTTAATAAAATTTTGAATTTAGAATCTTATTTAATTTTGGTTTTAAATTTTTAGTTTATTATCAGAGCTATTCAAAGAAAATCTTCATTGTCATGGTTATCTCGCATTAAATCATCCCAAAGGTAAGTTAATTCATAATTCTCTTATTTCTTAGTAAATCTGCTTACGTTTTTAGGTGCAGTTTCAATTAATATTTAAAAGCCAAATTATCTCTTTTGGAAAGATATTGGATTGTACATAGTCTGGGTATTTTGTGTTTTATTTTAATTTGAACTAATTGTCAATATTTTAAAATCTCAAAATCTAATTCAAATTCTTTCACATTATCAAGATTATAACATGTCGAAACTTTATAAAACATTATTCTATACTCTTTGTAACTTCATCATCTTCACAATATATTATATAGTATAAATGAAGGGTAAAAATTACGATATTTTGTTAATTGTCATTTTTATTTTTAACAACTTATACATAAAATAGGTATAAATATTCCAATCGTATATTAATAGTGATTTAAATTAGAGCTACAATCGAACTTACCTGAAAAAAAAATTGTTTATGTGTAAAAATAAATGTTAATCTTCTAATTTTTCTAACACGACAAATTCCTAACGCAAGATTCGTAATCAAAGACATAAACCACCTCAGATAAAATCTTAAAAAGTAACTACCGGTAGTTTTCATAGTTAAAAATGTTGAGCCACCATTGTAAGTAGGAGGTGTTTATTATCGCTATCAAAACAAGGAGCCAAATGAGTTATTAACTAATGAATATTCCTGTTTTAATATGTGTTGATATATCCGATAATAATCTTTTCTAGAAAAATACTTGTTAGTAAATAATATTTGTTTATAGTAAACTAACAATGTATAATAGACAATAAAAATTAATAGTTACATAAATCGAATTAGTATGGAAAATTATATTTACTTAATCAATGGGCAAGTAATTATTTTTTAAAGACGGAAATTCAAATCCAAAGATGGATACTAAATCCAAAAGAAGTTAAAGGAAACTTATGTATACAGAAATAAGTAAATAGGTGTAAAAATTTTTATTAAATTAATTTAGCTAAGCGCTTTCGACCTAACAACAGGTCATCTTCAGATATAAAACGTCAAAATAACAACAAATACTCCAGAAAAAGAAAAGTAAAAGACATCCAGAAGGTAATTGTGGAGAGCAACTTTCATGGAAACTGCTTAAAAAAATTTTAGTAAAAAATAAACATACTTCCAAAGGAAAGGATATTCAAGAGAAGGGAATTTGTATGTCAGTAAAGCTTTATTGGTGATCGCAAAAATCCCTCAACTCAAACTCTAATGGTGTGCAGAAATCTTGCGGGAAAAAACTGGGGATGTAACCCAAAAATCCTGCAGTGGATGTACACGTCAATAGTGAGACCGGCCATCACTTATGGAGCAGTAGTCTGGGGCAGCAGAACTAAGCTGGCCAGTACAAAGGCAAATCTGGCGAAAATCCAAAGACTAGCCTGCGTATGGTGCAATGGGAACGTGCCCAACGGCCGCCATGGAGGTAATCCTAAGCCTTACACCACTCCATATAGTAGTGGAGAGTATAGCGATAAGGACAACTTACATAATGACCAGAGAAGGATCAACCAAACGCAAGTTTCGACTCCTTCCTGGAAATCACCAAACCTGGGACATGCCCCAAGATGAGATGACAAAGAAGTTTAGCTTTGTGAAAGAATTCAACACAAAGCTAAGTAACAAAAGCGAATGGGACAAAGATATCATCCCAAAACTCAAGAGAAGTGAACAGGAATAGGAGTATATGGGCCTGGAACCAAATATTCCGAAAGTTTAGGCAAATCTCCGAGCATTTTCCAAGCTGAAATATACGCCATCGGAAAATGTTCAACATAGAAAGAAATTTTCGCAGACAAGAGATCATCATCATGTCAGACAGCCCAGCAGCCATTAATGCCTTGAACTCCCACGTATTCAACTCCAAGATAGTTTGGGAGTGCCTAGAGAATCTAAACGAACTAGACAAGAACAACACTGTTACCCTACTATGGGTTCCGGGACATACTGGAGTGGAGGGTAATGAAATAGCAGACGTACTCGCAAAAAAATGGGCTGAAACACCATTTCTGGGACCTGAACCTTCTGCGAAATAAGCACCAGTACAATACTTGATGAACTTGGAAAAGAAGTAAATAAGAAAAGATCCCAATACTGGATAGGACTACAAGGAATGAGGCAGGCCAAGACACTACTGGGGAACTATAACCGGAAGAGATCTGACGACTGCATCAGTAAAAGTAAAAATAACCTCAGAATATTAACGGGTATCCTAACAGGGCACTGCCGTCTGAGAGGCCACCTAAAGAAACTCTGATTAGTAAACAAAGAAGAATGCAGATTCTGCGAGGAAGAGGAGGAAACCTCTATCCACATTCTCTCAGAATGCATTACCCTGGAAAATCCAAGGGTACGATACCTTAGAGAATATCAAATAGAAGAGGAAGATCTACCTAACCTGAAGCCTACCGACATCCTGAACTTTTTGAAAGCAATAGGACTGGAGGAACTGCTCTAATCGTTGAGACATCCTCAGTAGGGGACACAATAGATCTTATAGGTCGCAGTGTATCGACACCCCCATCACAGATAGATAGATAGATCCCTCAACTCAATAGACCTATAAGATCTATTGTGCTCCCTACTGCTGAAGGGAGGCCATATGGACAGGAAGACTTATAAGGGATGTAGAACCATGGATGAACAGAAAATGCAAGATTTTTCCAATCAACACAAAAAAAAACTTCTAAACCTAGACAACAACTTAAAAAAATGCGTAGTTTCATAATGGTTGGTTATTTACAAAGGTTATTACCTATTTATCGACGTGTTAGTGTGAAAAATAGGAATGGTAATAACAATGATTGTTTACAGGTTATTGTCAGATTGCAAGGAACCTTATCTAAATTACTTACATTTACATATAAGCTGTTACTTGAATTTATGACTTGTATTTATGGTCGATCGGTATTTATTTTTATTCAATGATCGTAAGTGTGGCATTTGAGAATTATTTGCTAATACATATTGGTTAAAATAATAGAAATGTAATTAATAGTGTATTTATGTAACGGTAACTGTCAAAAATTAAATTTCCTTCTGGATATTAGCTTAAATAAAGTTAAAACAAATTACTTCAGAAGGTTTTAGTTTTGAAGTTTCGGGAAAAGTTCTACGAGTTGCCAATGACAGCGCTACAATCCGTCAAATTATTCCATTCAATATATCCCTCATAGTTCAATAAACGAAGGTGCCAACCCGGGCATCAGGTCTGTCTGGCACCATTTTTTTTTAATTTGCAGATATTCATGGGTACATTCACCCCCGAAAAATTTGTGAAAGGGCGGGAAAATGGCCCAGGTTTGGGGTTTTTGTGGTGTTAATTTACTGGACTATCACACGGTCAATATATTGCCAGAAATCGAATATTGAAGTAATATATTGAACGACCCTTTAGACAACAACAAAATTTCTTCATAATCTACTGTTTAATCAATACCAATAAAAGCGAGAATACGGTCTCTTCTCGTAAAGTTAAAATCAACGGAAATTGCCAATCTTGCCTAATTATCTGCCATAGTTTATTTTCGTTCGAAATTTAATGGCAAAGGAGTGTGTTGTGGTCAAAAGGTGGAAACCAGCATTTCCGCATGTATACACTTCAAGATTTATAAACATCGCTGAATTCTCTTCTAGAAATTAAGCGTTAAGTTATTTGAATTTAGATACGTGTATGAGTCAGATTAAAAGAATTTTTGCACCTGGCTTAAGATATTTCTGGTCGAAAGAGAATTCAACAGCTGTATCATGTGAAATTTTTTTAATCTTCGTACATTTCTTACGAGTAACTATATAAATCCGCACCTACTCCACTGCGAGTCCGAATAGAAATCACGATTGGACAAAAGCCGATTCGACCATCCAAACACCTGTGAGTGTCGTCCTGGATCTCTAAGAAACGTATAAAGTAGTATAGAAAAAAAACCTGCATCTTCTTTTGTTGCCGAACTATGAAAAAGGTCCCTTTTTACGTTACGAATGCACAATGAACGTTTATTCAACCTGAAGGATCATTCTTCTTTTCATATATTTTAGAATGCGGAGCTCTTAATGAGAGGGCATTATGTTCGCGTAGTGGGTGTCGGTCCGATTGGGTTTTTCGATATTTTGATGTCCATTCTGGGAACGTAACAAATGATGATGAACTTAAGTTTTTTTTCTTTTTAATTAAATCACGTTCTTAAAAGTCTCGTCTTGTGAATAATCTCATCTCTACATGAAAATCTGCAAACTTACAAAAAATTCAAGTAAGCATCTACAAAGCAGATTTGTAGAATCTTGAAATATCGTTTTTTAGCTATTAATTATTTTGCAATTTTTGCCGAAAACAATGCCAATCAACAATAATATATTTTCTAACAGGCTGAGAAAGCTATTCATTATAGCTGAGCCAGGGCAGGTTTAAGGCGTACGCTAAGGATGCGGGCGCCGCGGCCAGGGGGCGCCACAGATTGCAATTTTTTTTCTAAATGTAATGTAATAAAAAGTAGCCCAAAACAGCGTTTTAGACTACTCATATTTTAAAAATTCTCCCAGACCCCCCGGTATTACGCCCCCCCCCAAACTAAGCCACTGGTATGAGGGGCGCCAGTGAATGAAGAATATCACTGGGTCTATTAAATAACTTGAAACTTCCTAACCGTGTGGCCTAAATATTTAGAAATACGCCTGTTTTTGTTTCATTAAAATCAGGCAAGTAGTGTTAAACTTACGACAATGTTAGTTACCGTCCTATTCAAATATTTCGTGTGAGCGCGCTATGCTCGCGTGACGTCATTTTACAACGCAACGTTTTCACCGTACACTCATTCATTGCTTTGCTATCGGATGTTCTCTATGTTCGACTACAATAACCTTTTTAACTTAAGTTTTTATGTGAACCAGTATTGCACTAGTGTTAGTATTAGATATGGATGCCGGTTTTGAAAAAGGACAATCTGATAACTTGTATGAGTCGGAAGAACATGGACCAAAATTTACCCGGATCGAGAGTACCTCCCCCCCTCGTTTTCGTGAATGCTGAACACGATAGCGGTATCAGAATTTTTCCTTAGGCCAGGCCAGGCCAACCCCTAAACGGCCAAAAACTATCCCCTAAAGGGGTTAAAAGGGCAGCACATCATTTCCCTGTAAAAAAACGTCTTTCCCCCCGTTTTCGAGGATGCTGAGCACGGTGGTGTTGTTGAAGATTACTTCCGACCCTCACCAACCCTCCACTGGCCAAAACTCATCCCCTAAAGGGGTGAATTTTACTTTATATCAGCGGCTTCGGGGGTGGGTTTGGTCTTTTGGAAGGGTTGGTAAGGGTTGGAAGTAATCTTCAACACCACCATCGTGTTCAACATCCTCGAAAACGGGGAAACAGGCGTTTCCGCTGTTAAAGAAAATACATCACTGTTGGGGGTGAGTTTTGGCCGGTGGAGGAGTTGGTGAGGGTCGGAAATAATTTTCAACACCACCACCGTGCTCAGCATCCTCGAAAAAGAGGGGAAATACGTTTTTTACCGTGAAATGATGTGCTGCGCGTTTAACCACATTAGGGGGTAGTTTTTGGCAGTTTTAGGGGTTCGGCTGGCGAAATGAGAAATTCTGATACCGCTTTCGTGTTCAGTATCCTCAAAAAAGAAGGGGGATCGATTCGGGTAAATTTTGGTCCATATGCACAGGTCGGGAGCAGAGCACGCATTAACCGACCGTTGTAAAGTGACGTCACAGCAGCCGATGACTTCGCGTCGTCGCACGCCTAGCTAAAAAATTAAATATCTCGGAAACTATCAGACGTATCAAAAAAAAAATTACGGCATTTTTGTATTTTTAATAGAGTCTATTGTAGGGTAAAAATCAAAAGTTGGTGATATTCTTCATTGTTCGCATCTACTAGAAAAATGCCTAGGACCGACACTGAGCTGAGCAAAGGACCGTCACGTGGTTTCTAATCCATGGCGGCGCCCCTAGAATCCCGACGCCCCAGGCGGCCACCTCGGTCGCCCCACCCGCGCAACGGCCCTGGATGAGCCCAGAGTTCGCAGCCGAGGCGAATTGCCGAATGCAATTGCCGAGGCTGCAGAAGGAATTAATATGATTTTGTATATTGTAACAGTTAACTAAATTGACCAGATCAAAATTTAAAAATTTAATAATCAATACGAATAGAAAAAAAGAAACAAATCATTTTATTAATACCAATAAAATAACTATTTATTATACTTTAAAGTAATCACAGAACAGAATGTGATTTCAAAAATAATGTTTGAAACTAATTTTAACATAGTAATTGTAAAAAGACACTATAAAATTTCATTTGTCAAAATTTAACAACAGATTTAGGGTATTTACAAATGATCTAGCAAAGAACTGAATAGAAAAAATTAAAAAAATATAATCACAGATAATTCTGCGATCACAATAATAATGAGAACATTATTATATTTTAAACTTAACCTCAAATTTCAATATCATGATACATCGATATAATCAATTCAAATTCAAGGAAAATAGTATAAATCGGGAAAATAGAGTGTTGGGACTTCCAAAATTGAAGTATTACAGTAAAAAAGGGCAATAATAATAAAGTTTTATGAGATTTAAGAAATCAATAATAACGAACATAAAAAGTCTTTGTATAAAGCAAATATAAATAGGAATTGTACGAAAATTACATCAAAATTATTCTTTTTGTCTCCAGAATAATTTGTTGCTAATTAAAAATTGTATAAAAATTAATAATTTTCGAATTTGGTAAAAATTTAAGTTAAAAAACTGTCAAATTCCAATCTAGTGAGCTATGACTTGGGCTTTTATAAAAACTATTTCTCGCTGTCAAGCGAGGCTTTTTGCTTAAAACTCTTGAACAGTTTACATCGCTCTGCATGACAAAAAACAAACAAAGTCAAGTCAAAGCAAGAATAAAAATCATTACCTGTCAAGAAGTAAAGAAAGAAAAAACTTTTAAATCAAGAGAAGAAGCCACAATTATCCATCCTGTCTTTCATCCCGATTAAGAGATCCAGAGTATCCTGATCGAATTATCCTGATCGAATTATATCCTGACTAAATTTATCCAGTTTCCGTTTTGAAAAACATTCCTTTTGTATTTTTGAAGAACATCCATTTAACAACAATAACTGTAGGAATAAGGAAGACTTAGTCTCAAATAAAGGTACCAATTTTCATTAAATATCGATATTTAAAAACATTTTAAAACAATAAACGGCCATAACTAATTTTTCTAAGGTTAAAAATTACTTAACCTGTAAATAACTTAAGGTTTGAGTATTGGAGAATAAGGTGAGAAAATAACGATAAATTTCACTTGCAACTGTTAATTTTTTTGTAATAAATAAAATACACTTACCTGATTCGATCAAATATTTATTGCACATGCAATTAAAAGGTTATTCGTTACTGATTTTTTTTTGTTATTAATAAATGTTTATGAATTTATCTCAGTAGTCGTTATTATTGATTTTTAAAATTACGAGCCAATTAGAAACACACCTGAAGTTAAGAATCTCTACTCTGTATAGTAGATGGCGCCCAATGCATTCTGTCAAACGTAAGAATTTACATTCTGTCTGAGCTTACGAAGGAGGTAAGAATAAAAATATTTTTAAAAAGAAAAGTTAGTTAATAAAGTAAATTAGAAATAAATTAAATTAAATAAAAAAGGAAAATAGCTGTAGTCGAGGTTAGTTGATTCAAAAATAAAACAACAAAAATTTTATAGGTTATGTACTAAAATTTAAAATTAAAAATCAATAAACAATATACTATTTTTTTTTCAAGGTAAACAATTAACAAGCCAGTTAGTTTGAACTGTCAAAAAAACAAACAATTTTAATGTTATTTTTTATTATTTAACTAATAGTCCAGTAACTGAAGGGTCAAACCTGGAAATAAGCCCATATAGCGCATTTTGTAGGTCACCGCAGGTGTTTTAACATGAGAAAATCCTTAACGCGTTGTGGTCAAGGGAAGGGGCTGAAAATGGGCCTCAAAACCTGGAAAATGGGTTTCCCGCTAATATCTGGCTAAATATGCCAATTAGAGAATTTTTGTTCAGACAAAAAATGGAGACCAGCTCATTCTCTATCATTTTCTTCGAAAATTCAATAGTTTTCGAGATAATGGCACTCAAAAGTCCCCTCATTTCAGCATTTCATCGGAATGGGAAAACCCGTAGCTACAATTCCATGTGACTTGAAGTCAGTTCGTATTTACCAAAAATATTTAAAAAAGCGGTCAAAGTTTTTTTCAACAATATTTAGAGGCTGCTTCATTAATTTATTCATATTTTGATTTTTGATAATGGGACCTTAGGGGGTCTTGAATGACTTCAAAATTTTTTTTGCATATTTTAGCCGATTTCGGAGTTCCAGAGAATCTTCGGAACAAGCGCGAATTATAATCTTATGATCCGTTATATTGATTTCCAATGCACATCATTTCAGGTCTACTTTTCGAATATATTTTTTTATTTTTAATAGAGTCTAATAATTTTCGAGAAATGAGGAAAATTGGTCACACGAGTCAAAACCGGCCTTTTTTTGTTTATCCATTTCTTGTTCCCCGCTCTTTATTTCTTGAGGATTAATAATTAGATGAAAGTAAATTTCTGAGGTCATTCAAGACCCCCTAAGGTTCCATTATCAAGGCAAAATTAGACTAAATGACTATTTTTAAAGAAAATATGAATAAATTAATGCAGCAGCCTCTAAATATTGTTGAAAAAAAATTTGACCGCTTTTGTAAATATTTTTGGTAAATACGAACTGACTTCAAGTCACATGGAATTGTAGCTACGGGTTTTCCCATTCCGATTAACCCATTTTCCAGGTTTTGGAGCCCATTTTCAGCCCCTTCCCTTGACCACAACGCGTTAAGGATTTTCTCATGTTAAAACACCTGCGATGACCTACAAATTGCGCTATGTGGGAACTCATGCCCGACTTATTCCCAGCTTTCGATCTTTTCAGTCCTTCATTTACTGGACTATAACAGAATTAATGAAATTAAATGTACAATTTGTTACTATTCTTCTGTTTGCTATATTTTTCAATCAGGCCTTCTTTAATAAGTGAACTTCTTCAATTCAATTCAACAAACTTGCTAATAAGTAAAACATAATATTATAATTATATATTTTTTTCAAGTAATTAACTGCAAAATTAAGAATGAATATGGATAAGTAATCTTTTAAAAAACAAGTCGAAACACTTTATACAAATTGAAAGTTGTAAATTATAAGAATTGATTTAAATTTCACAGTTATTTTTATTTATTCATTAACCATGAAATTACCGCTTTCATGATAAATTATTGCTAATTCTATTCCTCTAAATATTAACTCCATGAACAATTATTTGAATCAAAGAACCGTAGTTTATTACATGGGTAAATTTAATATCCACTTTTAATCCAGTAAATGAAGGAGGAAAAAAGGCCAACCTTTAGATTATTAGTTTCCATTTTTATTTTCTGGTTGAAAGTGGCTTTTGGTATCTCATTAAAGATGAGACAAAGTTTGAGTGAAAAGCTCGTGCGACGGCCGAGAAAATGGCCCCGAAAGACCAGGAAAATCGGTTTTCCGCGAATATCTCCCAAAATATGGCAGTTAGAAATTTTCAGTTCAGATAGAAATTGAAGATCAGTTAATTTTCTACAAAAATGTAGATGGCGCCACCACATTCTATCCATTGCCAAAATCTTCGGTGCCATAAATGAGAAACCCCGTAAACCATATACTTTTGAAGGATACTTATGTTTCTGAGGGTCTTGTTTTCCTCGCAAATGAGGCCTCAAGCTATACTTATTAGGAAAACAGGCTATAAGACTAATTACAGCAGGATGGACCTCACCAATTGGCCTGAAACTAGCGACAATCAGATTTGCACATGTGGCAAAATATTGAAGCTCAATAGGTTTTTGGTAAGGAAAACTCAAAATCTCTCAAGAGTGAAGAATATTTACCCATAATACTCAACAACAATTTCTTGCAGATTCTCCGCAGATTTTTGCAAATTTTTTTGCGACCATCCTTCAAGTTTTATTATATAAAAATATATTTTTATTTTTTTTATTTCTTTATTTATTTATCAACGTGAGAACCCAATATAATGATACAAGAATAATATATTATATACTACAATATTATATAGAAAATTTTTAACGAAAGTACAAGAGATTCACGGGTTAGTTGTCCGTGAATTGATGAAAAAAGTATATAAAAATACATTGCAATTATGACATAAATCTGTTCGTCACCAGTCCCCATCTAATTCTTGGTTATCAACATCACCTTCGCCAAAAACTTCTTCTGGGTCTAGAGTTTCCTCTAGCTCTACCTCTTCGGATAACGTATCTTGGCTGTCTTTATAATTCGAACACTGACGTGACTCACATGATCCACAAATAGATGAGCAAGGTAGCCCTGCTTTCTTGCATGAACATGTTCCCTTACATTCTTTCTTACATTGACAAAATATTATCTTTAAGAGTTCCGGAAACGCTGGGTCTTTAATGGTTTGGACCGGCATGAGTATATCCCCTACACGTTTCCATCCCAATTTTTCTGGTGACAGTTCGTTTCCGAGTCACTGCTGGACTTGCAGATATACCCGATAAAGGTGTTGCCTTGCAGCTTCAGATGTGGGGGGCAAGGTTGCTAGGTTGAGCGCAGTTCGATTTCTGTTTCTGTCTCTGGCGAATCGCTTGAAGGTCTCATATCTAATTTTTGTCAGGGTTTGTGTATTATCATCACTGTACATCGGCGCAATGACAGTTTGCCCGCCCTGAAAGTTAATTTTGACGAAAAACCTCAATATTTGTTCAATATTCTTGACTTTTGTCACTTTTCTTTCTATAATTGACAATAACATTTATCAAAATAATGAAAGAAAACAAACACACTTATATCTCCAAGCGTGGCCGCATTGACTGTAGTAGACGATACGAGCGCCGCATAGAGCGCACACGCGACGAACGACGAAAGCAACGAAAGTAAGAAATTATAGCGTTTACATTAATACTCGGGTTTTTTCCCACGGATCAAATGATATGACTTTATATACATTGATGGAAAGGTGAGAATTCCCCCTTCACACTAGTGAAGGTGTTAAAATGTTAGAAATAAAGAGCAGGGAGAAAAATGCCACCAAAAAAAGTGCGTTTTTTCCTTGAGCATGCGTTTTCCAATTTTCTTGAAAAATTGACAACTTCGTGAAAAAAATTAATTGCACAGCCGAAAAGTAGACGTTCTTAGCTTTCAAATGATGTCATAGAGACCAATCCGATCATGTATGAATTTTTAATTGGTGGTTGTTTACAAAATTTACCCGCGCTCCAAAAACAGCAAAAAATTGGGATTCAAGAAACAAAGATTTAATCAAAATGCAAAAAAATTAGAGCTTACACATTTCACAGATGACAAAGGACCTTCTGAGGACCCATAATCAAGAAAATTTGGAGCAAATTAGTGCAATACAAAAAAAAATAGGAACAAATTCCTGGCGAGGTCAAAATTGCCCGGGAGCAGAAAGTTTGACCCGTGTTCCGATATGGCCAAAGGAGTCAAACCGTGACTCAATTCGCAGGGTGTTGAGGGTTCTGGAACTATCCCTATGGTGTACCAGTTTACCAGGACAACCGATGTATGATAATTGCCTTTTTAAACCGTATCGTAGCTTCTTAAAATGGACTGTAGTATTTTTTTTGTCTTCCCAACTCCATTAACAAAAACAACAAACACCTTGTATTTAACGGTTTATTAAAAATGTTAAATAAATAACTCACAAATTAACAAATTAACAATAAAATTACTTTAGTAAGTAATGAACGAACAACGCACAAATTATTAGTAAACGTATGTGTTAACAATCACTAAAACATATTAGTAAAGAATTAAAATAATCACATCATTCAGAAAATATTTATAATGCGCGTTTTAGGTGTTTTGTCTATGAGTGATGATGATGCACTAATTTAAAAGTTCGCGAAGTCTGGACCTTTTCGACTTTTTTCCTCACCCGTCCGAGTATTCTAGAAGTTAATTATTATCGAGTGGGCGAATCGATTTTATTAAATGGGTGAGTTTTTTATGTCTGTCTCTTTCTCTCACGCTGGAGAAGACAAGGATTAATTTGGTTGCGAAGTTATGAGATTTATGGCGGACGTGACAATTTGCATGTTCCTAGAAAACATCCGTTTGGCTTACATGACAAACTCCGCATAATTCAAAACCGTTAAGGCTTCTGTGCGTCTCGCGATGTTGTCGGATTGTTTGACGCGATGTTGTCGATTTGAGTTTATGTTTAATTTGTTTTTGGAAATTAAACACAGGGTATGATAGCAGCAGATTTCCTCTTTCACATGAACTTTGAGTCATGAGAAAATATGCATTTTTAACAAAGTTATTGGATAATTTGTCCACCCCCCCGCCCGCCCGCACGGACTGTGCTCTGCGGCATACAACACAGAAGGTCATTATTCGAGGTGCTCTTGGCCCCGTTTCTTTCGCAAACTGGCAAATTTTCGAGAAAAATCATAAGGACCATTTTTGTAGAAAATTAACTGATCTTCAATTTTTATCTGAACCGACAATCTCTAACTGCCATATTTTGGGAGATATTCGCGGAAAACCGATTTTCCTGGTCTATTGGGGCCATTTTCTCGGTCGTCGCACGAGCTTTTCACGCAAACTTTGTCTCATCTTTAATGAGGTACCAAAAGCCACTTTCAACCAGAAAATGAAAATGGAAACTAATAATCTTAAGGTTCGCTCCTTCATTTACTGGACTATTTGTACAGAGTGGAAGAAAAGTACTTGACGACCCTTTCGAAAATAGATTGAAAATAATAAAAAATCGATTCGCTTTTTTAAAACCGATTTTTTATCAAAAATGAAAATATAAATATAAACCACTCTCGGTTTTATTCAAGAAAAGGTTGAAAACTAAAGAGATATCAATATTAGCTCGTAAAAGGCCCGGCCTGGCTCACCGGGACAGGTCCCGGTGCGCCCCCTTGAATAAAAAAACATTTTGATCCCCATTTGCGTTGATATTGAATCAGCAAAAAACAACTTTACAAGAAAGACTTTTGCCGAAAGAGATCATTAAAAATAGATTAAGTCACTCTTTAGATACGAAAACCTTCGGTAATACCAAACCCGTATTATTTTTTTAAAATAAAATTACAAGGCAGTTATTTATTTTTTCGTTAATAATTTTCTTGAATGTGACAGCGTATCATCCTGTAAACTGTCGATATTTGATGCCCATTCATGTTTTCTCCATTGAATGAGAATCGTGAACTTTGCACCCAAGTACTCTAGACAACAAGCATCGTTAAAATGTTTAAAAACAGAAGATTATTCATTATTACTATGCGGGCTCTGAAGTATGGACGAATCGTTTAGGCCTATTAGGCCAGTAGTTAAACGTTATAACTAATTATTAGTTTTTCGATACAATTATTTCATATTAAAATTTAATCAACTGTCTCTCTCTATCACGTAATTTCGATTTAATTTTCAATATTTAAATGCTTGCGTGAACAACAAAATTCGAAAATCTATCGTAATTGGCCTAAAATTTTGTTTGGGCGCTGGACATTCTATTTTTAAGCTAAAAAACTTGGATGCAAGACAAGCAAGAGTTACGAAACAAGTCTGCAGTCACGAGTTAAAACTAATTATAAGCGTTTTGTAACGAATCTTTTGTAGGTTCATTTGTAGGTGGTCTTCAACAAACAATGACATTTAAACCAAATTTCGTCATACATAATCGCCGTCGGTTTTTCATTATTAATTATAGAACATGAAAGATATCATGCATAAATTCATGGAAGAGAATAAGTGAGTTACGACCGATCTATAACTTTCCCGCTACTTGTTTGCAAAATATTTAGTAAAATTTGTATTACAATAAAAAATTATTAAAAATAAGAAAGCAAATTCGAAAACTCTACGCGCGCCGAGCCGTTGAATACAAATATTCAGGCGAGGCGTTCGGAAAATTAAAGTATCTTTGCCTAAAATGTACGCGAAGAAAAAAAAGAAAGCATTTTAAAGATGAGACTCTAAGTTTTCTCAGGAAGCCATTAGTTTTTATTTTTTTGTGTTTTCTCATAGAAAATTTGACCGGAAGTTATAATTTCTAAAATTCTCACTGATTTTTGAAGCATCAACGTGCTTAATTAATCATATTAAGTTGTAATCAATATTATTTGGCCTAATTAACTATTTGGTTTAAAAGTATGTTATATCAAAATTTATTATAGTCCTATGAAAACAGATTTACAGGACCGTACTAGGAACTAAATGTCAAATTAGATTTACCTAAACAACACCCATTCTATTTATTTTTTTAACATTCCTTATGAAAAATTGTGTACGGACGGGCAGCTATAGCATGTATAATAAGTCTTACAATTACAATTAAACTAACCATCTGTCATATTTATGGCAATTTATATATTTTATACAGAGACGAGCTAAACATTTATAAAAATAACAGTATATCCCTTTAACCATAAACTAATATTTGATTAGTCATTAGCTAATGTTTCATGGCACAGGTCATAAATTCTCAAACATTTAAATCCACACCTTTATACAAAGCCGAATAGATTTCGTCACACAATCACATCGTCAGTGTTTAAATAGAGAAACAATGGAATGTCGAACAAATCAAATTCGTTCCATTTGCGTTCGCTTGATTTTAAGACATGGCTTTGATCTTGCTTCCTTTGTTTTTGTCTTTTCAAACAATGATACTGTGTGTTAGATGAAATCATGCATAAACAGGGAGGTGATTTTTCTATTTTCTTAGTTTTTTGTTTCTAAATTTTTTACTTTAATGAAGGTTGTGCGACATAGAAGAATTAATCATCCGAGGACTTTCTTTTCCTAACCTATATTTATACTGTTTGTATTGGTTTCAAATACGAACTCAAATAAAAACCAGAAAAATCGTAGATTTCATAAAGTCAACTCATCAAAATGTTTTTGAGTCAATGAATAAACTTTTTACCAGGAAAAATTTTATGGTTTTCAAGATTTTTGAGTTTAAATATATTTTTGCTTTCAATTTTTACTGATAGAAAAAGTAAGTAGATTAAAAATTCTATAATATTTTTGATAAAAATGTATTTTTGTGCTGTGTTATGCTTAAAGTGAAAAAATCGCACAGAAAACTAAAATTAATGAAGGATAGATCAACATTAACTGTAGATTGAAAATGGCCACAAAAATCTAAAATTAATGGGGGATTAATCAATATTAACTTTAGATTGAACATGGCCCAGAAATCTAAATTAATGGAGAATAGATCAACATTAACTGTAGATTGAAAATGGCCACAAAAATCTAAAATTAATGGGGGATTAAGCAATATTAACTTTAGATTGAAAATGGCCCAAAAATCTAAAATTAATGGGGGATTAAGCAATATTAACTTTAAATTGAATATGGCCCAGAAATCTAAATTAATGGAGGATATATCAACATTAACTTTAGATTGAAAATAGCCCAGAAATATAAAATTAATGGAGGATAGATCAACATTAACTGTAGATTGAAAATGGCCCAAAAATCTAAAATTAATGGGGGATTAAGCAATATTAACTTTAAATTGAAAATGGCCCAAAAATCTAAAATTAATGGGGGATTAAGCAATATTAACTTTAGATTGAATATGGCCCAGAAATCTAAATTAATGGATAGATCAACATTAACTTTAGATTGAAAATGGCCCAGAAATATAAAATTAATGGAGGATAGATCACATTAACTGTAGATTGAAAATGGCCCAAATATCTAAAATTAATGGGGGATTAAGCAATATTAACTTTAGATTGAAAATGGCCCAAAAATCTAAAATTAATGGGGGATTAAGCAATATTAACTTTAGATTGAATATGGCCCAGAAATCTAAATTAATGGAGGATAGATCAACATTAACTTTAGATTGAAATTGGCCCAGAAATATAAAATTAATGGAGGATAGATCAACATTAATTGTAGATTGAAAATGGCCCAAAAATCTAAAATTAATGGGGGATTATGCAATGTTAGCTTTAGATTGAATATGGCCCAGAAATCTAAATTAATGGAGGATAGATCAACATTAACTTTAGATTGAAAATGGCCCAAAAATATAAAATTAATGGAAGATTAATCAGCATTAACTGTAGGTTGAAAATGTCCCAAAAATCTAAAATTAATGGGGGATTAATCAATATTAACTTTAGATTGAACATGGCCAAGAAATCTAAATTAATGGAGGATAGATCAACATTAACTGTAGATTGAAAATGGCCCAAAAATCTAAAATTAATGGGGGATTAAGCAATATTAACTTTAGATTGAAAATGGTCCAAAAATCTAAAATTAATGGGGGATTAAGCAATGTTAACTTTAGATTGAATATGGCCCAGAAATCTAAATGAATGGAGGATAGATCAACATTAACTGTAGATTGAAAATGGCCCAAAAATCTAAAATTAATGGGGGATTAAGCAATATTAACTTTAGATTGAAAATGGCCCAAAAATCTAAAATTAATGGGGGATTATGCAATGTTAGCTTTAGATTGAATATGGCCCAGAAATCTAAATTAATGGAGGATAGATCAACATTAACTTTAGATTGAAAATGGCCCAAAAATATAAAATTAATGGAAGATTAATCAGCATTAACTGTAGGTTGAAAATGTCCCAAAAATCTAAAATTAATGGGGGATTAATCAATATTAACTTTAGATTGAACATGGCCAAGAAATCTAAATTAATGGAGGATAGATCAACATTAACTGTAGATTGAAAATGGCCCAAAAATCTAAAATTAATGGGGGATTAAGCAATATTAACTTTAGATTGAAAATGGTCCAAAAATCTAAAATTAATGGGGGATTAAGCAATGTTAACTTTAGATTGAATATGGCCCAGAAATCTAAATTAATGGAGGATAGATCAACATTAACTTTAGATTGAAAATGGCCCAAAAATATAAAATTAATGGAAGATTAATCAGCATTAACTGTAGGTTGAAAATGTCCCAAAAATCTAAAATTAATGGGGGATTAATCAATATTAACTTTAGATTGAACATGGCCCAGAAATCTAAATTAATGGAGGATTCACTTTAGATTGAAAATGGCCTAGAAATTTTACTTAATAGTTTATTAATCAACATTAACTTTTCTTCCTAATATTATTTTTGGGGATGTTGTTCCTCATCATAATAACTTTCACGTTTTCCCGTTTTATTTCTTAAATTCCATAGTTATTCTTACTGCTAAACAAGATGTCTTACATAATTATATTTAATAACAGTCACAGACGGATACAAATTATGATCTCTATTCAATCACACGTCAGGCGTAAGAAAATTAACTAAAATCCGAAATGCCATAAAATAGTAAAAATAACATAAAATAATCATAATTTGGACAGAAATTGCCAATGGCTCCGTTATTACCGTAAAAACGAGTTTTTTATTTCGAAAAAGTCGGTAAATAAACAGTCAATAATTAAGAACCCACCACATGGAAAGTTAATATCCAATAAAATTAAATTAAGTCAAATTACGCAATAAAAGAGCGATTTACACACCAGGGGGGAACTTAATTGACAACTGGCCTGTAATTTAAAATAAATGTTTATTACTCTATGATTGGTTGAAATGAAATTTATAAAAATGTTTATTAATTGTCGAGTCATATAATATTTATTATAATTATATTAATTTATGTCAATCTTCCTCATTTTCTCCTATTCATTCCAAATTTAAAGCCCACCGACCTCTTTTATAACAATGTTTCCCTCTAGGATATTGTTGATTTGGCACCAATTAGTAATAATAATGATCCAACAAATATGGTAAATTCGGGATAATTAGTGTCTTTTTTTTAATTTTAAATCAACTTACAACGATAGTAACTGATAGTTAATAGTATATTATTCAATGAGTTTGGGTGTGTTGTTTTATTACACGCGGATGAAGTTTGCAGCACGAGCGAGCTTGCGAGCGAGTGCTGTAATCATCCGAGTGTAATAAAATAATCACACAACGAGTTGAATATAATACTTTATCTACTAATGTCCAGAAATAATAGATAAGTTATACCTAAAAACATTTATTAAATCAAATTAAGAACAAAATATATTTAATTGCTAAAGGAACGAATATAAATACTTATTTATAATAAATTATCTGTTAAAATTCAATGTTATGTTGGAGCAATTTGAAAAATTAATTGTTGCAGGTCCAGCTGCAACACCAAAATTCAAATTGCTAGAACTTGCATATGTTGTTGGATTATTTTTATCAATTTGTTGTAAAACTCTATTAGAATTTTTTGTCTTGTATGTAATCCAATTACCAATATAACCCTTAGCACAAGAACTGGACATCCAATCACCAAACCTCATTAGATCGTCCATATTTGCATTGTCAGATTCCATAAAAATACTTGCTAATGATCGCCGCAAGCAATGTCCTGTATAGGTTTTCCAATTTGGAAGTCCTAAATATTTTGCGATATCCTTCCCGGTTTTGGCAATACTGTTAATGCCAACATTTTGAGAAGTACACTTCCCTTTCCTATACTGTAACAGTCACCCTTAGGGAGTCATTTAAATCTTCGACGTTATTTTTTTGTAAAGAATATATTTCTTTACCTCTCAAACAACCCATCACACCCATTATTAATATAACCTAAAAAAATGATTATAGTAAGTATTTTATGAATTCTTAACAAGAACGTTTCTTACTTTTGAGAGTAAATATTCCTTATTTGGTGCTTCAGACATAAATTTATCAACTTGTTCTGGGGTAAATGTTGAAGCTTTTCTTGGTGCATAATCCTCGTTTTGCCGTTTTAAAAACATATGAAGCTTTGCATATTTATCTAAGTCGATGTTTTCTTTAAGCTTCAATGTTGATTTCAACATTGAATGGAAAGACCATAAAGACGATGCTTTATACTTTTGGGACAAAAATTTAAAATATGAAAGCAACACATTTTCAGAAAATGAACCAGCATGGTTCGTTCTTTTCCAGTTTAAAAAATTTAAATATGTTAATTCATATTTATCTTTAGATTTTCTTGGTAGAAGATCTTTTGTTGCTTGTTCTGCAATTTCCACTAATTCAGGTGGAGTACTTGCAATATCCATTTTAACTTTGATAAAGTTTGTTTGACTTTTACTCGCATTAATTTAAAATCACATTTGACATTGACGTTAAAATTAAAGCTCGTGTCGCAGACTAAATTTAAACCTGTACTTAATCTTGATTGGTTAAATTTAGTTGCCTTATGGTTATTGGTTATTAAAAGCGTTGAATTTTCATTATTCAACGCTTTTTAACCAATCAAATCAATTTTACAAACACACTATTGAATAAACAAGATCAAATTTTGGTTTGTTTTTCTGTTTATTATTTGACATTAGTAGATAAATTTACTTTACCACCTCAAGAACAAAAATAACAACAATAGAAAATAAAGAAGCTCCTTTATTCGGTAAAATATAAATATTTAACGTCATTTAATAGAAAATGAAAAATAAATTCTCCAACTATATGTTCAGGTAATTCTATGTTTGGTTCGAAGACATGTCAAGCCGTGAGTACGTTAGCGATTCTTTATATAGAAAATTCTACGTCTTTCTGGTATTCTACATTTATTTTTACTTCTTCCTTGTACAGAAAAGAACTTGTAGGACAACTGTAGTGGGAAAATTATACGATATGCCCATGGTTATTACTGGAAAATTCAATTTAATCTTGGTTTACTTAAAAGTAATACGTGAATAGGATTTTAATCTTTTGATGATGTGAGGATTTCTTGTTTCTTGTGCGATACGATATTTTGTGGTATTTCATAAAAGAAATACACATTTTTAAATGTTTGGTGGGTTTTAATATAATTAATAAAACACCCATAAAACATTTTTCTCTTTTAAATTTACATAAAAAAGTGAAAAATGTAGGATTTTGTACTCAGAAGAAGGAATCAAACTTACCAAATTAAAAATAAATAATTTTTCATTTAATTGAAACATACGAATCGTTTCCTTTGAATATATTTAACAATTAAATTGACATTGTATATACCCATGATTAATGACTGAAAGTATTGCTATATACACAACATTTTATTAACCGATAGTAGTAGTAATTATTTTTCTCGGAACTCCATCACAATTAGAATTAGACGGTATACAAAAATAATTCAAAAAGTACCTACGTCTCAAAAATATTACACAGATCACAAATTAGAATGCACGAAACAATTAGTTTTCAATTTTTCTTAAACTAACAAATAATTGTGAGGTTTGGGAGAAGCCTGTTGCCCTTCTAGGGAAACCACAGAAAAATCTAAGCCTGCATGGACTTCGATATTAATTGACAGGTAAATGGGAAGGAAGTATTGAAAGGATATAGACGGTATACATCTCTTGAATCTAACCTGGGCATGTTTTATCTAATCTGACCATATTTTGATCTAACCTGACCATATTTTGATCTAACCTGGGCATGTTTTATGTAACCTGACCATATTTTGAGCTTCAAAAATATTTTTCCAGGTAAAAATCAGCCAATTAAGATATTAGAAATTTTAGTAAAAAATGATTAGGTCTTTGCACGTTTCTTATATCTTATATAAATGTCATTCAGCTCTAAAAGTATCACATAAGTGTAGCGTGAAATGTATTATATTATAAAGCGTATAAATAAGTAAGTATTTGATAATATAATCATAAAGTATTTACCTTTTTAGCAGATAAGATATAAAATGTTTTATACAAATAACCTATTTAGTAGATTACCTACATATTATATTGTATTTACAAACAATTGTTGTGTGACGTTTTTGTTTTTCTGGAGCTTAATTGTGAAAACAAGACAGATTACATTTTGATAAAAAATGTTGTAAAAGGTTAATAAATAAAAAAGGAATGAACTCTTTATTAAAGCAATTTTAAAACCATACCTGAAGCATCTAAAACAAATCTAATATCTAAAAAATTGTAAATGCATCCAATGACAACCCATTCTACATTATATAATATCCATTAGTAACAAACTAACAAATTAAAAAATTATACAAAGATATTAAACACTATACGGCAAGGCTTTCCCATTACCTTACAAATGGTTTTTTGTCCACATAAAAATGGGCAGCCATTTTGTAATATTATATTAGACAGAAGGTTTTCAACACGTAGACACATATTATTTTTTTACTTAAGGTGTAAGATTTAAACAGTGTCGTGTCGTATTTCGTTTTAAAAGAGGATATTTATAAAATATTTGTGTATTATACAGTGCGGATCTAACTCGTTACTGGACTCTTGTTAGGAAAATCGCCGAGACAGGTCGACTTTTGATTTCTACAATGTACATTTTTATATGAATAGTTTACCCCCAATTTCATCCCTTACTGGAGGGGAGCAACCCTTTCGAAAAATTTAAATAGCATGGGGTGGTGAGTGGTAGCTCATTTGAAAAGATGTTTTATTCTCCATTCAACCGTGCAAAAAATTTTAAATTTGCTTTACCCCCCTTTCAAATGAGCTATCACTCACCATCCCATGCTATTAAAATTTTTCGAAAGGGTTGCTCCCCTCCAGTAAGGGATGGAATTAGGGGTAAACTATTCATACAAAAATGTACATTGTAGAAATCAAAAGTCGACTTGTCTCAGCGATTTTCCTAACAAGAGTCCAGTAACGAGTTAAATAGGGGGGTAACTCTTACGATCCTCACCCCATTACTCAACACGTAATGAAGCAAATTTAAAATTTTTTTGCACGGTTGAATGGAGAATAAAACCTCCTTTCAAATGAGCTATCACTCACCACCCCATGCTTTTTAAATTTTTCGAAAGGGTTGCTTCCCTCCAGTAAGGGATGAAATTGGGGTAAACCATTCATTCAAATGTACATTGTAGAAATCAAAAGTCGATTTTCCTAACAAGAGTCCAGTAACGAGTTAGATAGGGGGGTAACACTTATGATCCGCACTGTATAATCTTCTTCAATAATAACAAACGAGTAAGGAATTTAATTTATCAGATTCGACATGCTAAGACCGGTTTCTGACTTTCGGCTTCGTCAGTTAGGCTTTTCGAATCCAATAAATAAAATTCAAAACTCGTACAAGTCAATAGCTATATCCGCTATAAGATAAAATTTTTAGCTGTGCTACCATCTATGATTAGAAGAGAGTATTGACAATTTTTAAAGCAAAAAATTCCCGTAAGGAATTTAATTTATCAGATTCGACATCCTAAGACCGGTTTCTGCCTTTCGGCTTCGGGAATTTTTTGCTTTAAAAATTGTCAATACTCTCTTCTAATCATAGATGGTAGCACATCTAAAAATTTTATCTTATAGCGGATATAGCTATTGTATTTCAATACTATATGTTTTATAGTCTATTTTTATGTATGAGAGAGTATTAAAATAATAAAGCGTTCGTAATCCATAGGCGTACCACTTCTTTTAGTAGACAGTTAAAATATTTTGTGAAGTTATACCTCGAGTATTTTCGTATGAAATAACCTTTGTATAAATATAATAAATATATCGGGTGTACACTTATATTTTCACCTAATTAACCTTCTTATAACTTCTAAGCAGCTGAAGGTAAAAAAGTGCAATTTTTTCTAAAATATTTTATTTTTCCACAAGGTATGTTAAGAACATTGTGTCAAACGGGTTATGTAGGTATAAGGATTTAAACTTTGACTTTTAAACAACGTTACGTTCATAAATAATAATTTTAATATAAAAACTACTTCTTACCTACAAATCCAAATCAGAATCGAAATCAGAAGATGAACTGTCGCAACCAATATTTACAATGAGTGGCTCGATCATTTCATTTTTTGCAATTTCATCAATTTCATATTTTTTTAATTTCTCTTTATGAAGGGAACACAAATGATACAGTTCTCTTCTCACAGAACCGGGATGGAACTTAATATTCTTTGAATTTAGCCAATTCTGTAAATCTTTTTTTAACCACTTGGTTGTGGGCATTTTTTCTGTAAGTCTCGAGTGATAACTTGCATTATCCATTACTATTATACAGTTCTGAGGAAGAAGATCTATCATTTGTTCGAACCACTCTTTAAAGACATCAGCATTCATGTCCTCATGGTAGTCACCGGTACGAGTAGATTCAAAAGTCAATAAACCACCTTTAACAAAACCGTTTGAACTACCGATGTGTACTATTATCAGTCTGCGCCCCTTTCCTGATGGTGGATTTAAACCAGTAGATAAATTATTTAAAAAAGCCTGTCTTCGACTTGTAACAGTTTCATCTTGCCAAAATTTATTTGGTGTATGTCCCTCGTTGATCCATGTTTCATCTAAATAAAATATATTTCTTCTTTGGTTTCTCATTTCTTTTATAGTCCTTAGGTAATTTCTTCTCCATACTACAATATCGCTTCTTTCTATTAAAATAGACTTTCTGGAATGCTTTTTCCATAGAAAACCTATTTCTTTTAAAAGTTTCCATAGTGTGCTTCGACTCATTTCAGGGTAATCCTTATCATCTCGAACCGTGGCAAGAACTTTGTCTACTGTCGGAAATTCTTTTCTAAAGAAGCACTTTCCTTCGAAGTCTTTCTTTCAAATGATTTTCTATTTGAAATTTTGGTTTTCCTGGAGCTTTACGTGCTGTTTGAAACTCGCCACATTTCTCTTCTTTAACAACTCTGTAAATCGTAGATTTCCCAACACCAAGCGTACTACTAACTAATTCCACTGTGTCATCAACACTTTTACATAAATGTTTGTCTGTAAATGATTTAAAACAATTAAATATTAATGTTTTTTCATTAACTGTTAAAGGACCGATTTTTTGTCGTTTACGCGGTACTTCCAAATTTTCCATGATCACACTAGAATTCACAATAGACTGCACACTGCACCTTGCATGTTGCAACTAAACGACATTTAATAAGCTGTCAAGAATACACAACTGGACCTCCTTACTAAATGGAAAACCTACAATCGCATT
Source organism: Crepidodera aurea (assembly GCA_949320105.2). Lineage (NCBI taxonomy): Eukaryota > Metazoa > Arthropoda > Insecta > Coleoptera > Chrysomelidae > Crepidodera > Crepidodera aurea. Next base: position 5,500,925 of record OX439473.1, on the reverse strand, counting down.
TTCGGTGAAATTTGTTGGTAAGTACTTATAATTCGATTACTGTAAGAAATTCTTGGAATTAAAATAAAACAAAATTGGCAAATAGGTACTTATTGAAAATAATCTTAAGATACGGCTATGTTATCTTTAATACACAGGGCTTTTGGCCTGTCCAAACCTTTTTCTATTGTTCTGTACAGCTTATGGTTATAAAAGACCAATAAAAGACCCAAAACTTGTATTAGCTCAGGTACATTTATGACAATTTTAGGAAATATTTAGATTATTCCGTAAAAATATTTAAAATGACCGTACATAATTGTATATCCGCTATTCGAAGACTTTCCAAATGCGTTATCCGTATCAGAAACCAAATTTTAAAAGTTTTCAGTATTCTAATATTTTTTTGCGACCTTCGAATTCTTTTAATTTTTTTCCACAACCCTTCGGCTAAGTATTTTTTTTTCTTAAAATTTGCTACACCACTGAGTATACCTACATGGAAACGCGATACGAAAAATCAACTGAAATTTGAGGAGTTGCTAGCCTTACTTCTTTCTATTTATACCTTTTATCTTGTCAACAAACAACTCGTATTCCAAGAAACATAATATTCCCTATCTAGGTAAGATTAAATTCTGATAAATGTATTATTTTTTTTTCGTGTTGTGCTGGAAAACACAACGTGGGTCGGAAAAATTTTGAAACAATGTCAAATAAGAAAATCTTAATCCAAACAATCTGTTATTTTATATCACAATATTTTATTGTTGGTTTACGCACAAAACAAATACATATCATTTATATTTGACTTGCGTTTAAGCTTTAAGCCACATTGAAAGTTGTATTACTTTTAAAAATGTCGTTTTATTATCTTTAGTTAGAAAATTTTTAGCTATTTTAGATCGAGAAATGGTAATCAAATACATCACTGTTAGTTTCAATAAACAATATCTGGTCATCGAGCTTCGCTCTTAATATTCAAATCTACATTTTTAAGCAGCCCAATGAGTATATAATTTAAGTATATTTATAACATGACAAATTATTAATTAATTCGCGAAAATCACGGAGTGGGCGACATCTACTTGAACTACTGATAAGGAGATAAATAAAAAGTTGATTGGCGATTGGCTTGAAAGTAGGCGGGAAAATTAAAAAAGCTGTCAGTGTTAATTTTCAATTGGCTGTAGCTGTTGTTGACGTTTATCAACTGATTGTCACAGAGGTTAGTTAAATGCATTAAAAGTTGCCTAGTTTCTGGGGATTTCACCCTTTTAGAGCAACATCTACTGACGCTTGATCTTCGCGAATTGTCACGGCGGACAGGCCTCGTTTCCGGGACGGGCAACAGCAGCGTGTAGCGCACAGGTCCCGTCAACAGAAGATCGTTCAGCTCACTCTATTTATCACTATATAAGAAAAACTCTATGTTCAATTGATTTTATTATTTATTGATCTGCAGTGAAGGAAAATTATAGGTCTGATATTCATACTTGGGTAAAAACCTCCACAAAAACCTGTGACCAGACTCTCGACGTGTGGCAGATATTGATATCATATTTTTTCAAAGTTTTTCAGTTACAAAAATAGTTAGTTAATTCGTACATTACATTACAATTTGTTCTTGGAAAATACAAAGTCACAATCAACCTTAAAATGTACTATGAACAGTTGTCACGTTTTGACAGGTGTCACATTTTGACAAGCGTCCCTTTTAACAGTGTTACTCAACATTCCTATAAATATTTACCTAAACCCGTGATTTCTGAAAATGAATTGGCAACGTTGTATTTTCAACTTTGAATTTATGAGATGGCTGTCATTTGACAAGCAAATTATTTATGTCCGTAAAATGAACCTTTCCTTTTTTATACTTTTCAGATTTATTTTGGTTATAAATTCCTACTTGGGCATTTGTTGAAAAGTTATGTATGCGGTTGTACTGGAGAAATATATTGAATAAGGGTTTCAACGCACTGAATTTGTTTGTCTTGGGAGTGAGTATCCCAACATATATTTTTTCATAAAAAAATGTGAAAAATATTTTTCCGCGCAAAAATTTCTACTGCTAAGTATATTGATTTTATCATGTTTTATAGTATCTGTGAAATTTTCATGAAAATCCTAGTCGGCCCCATTTCAAAATTTGTAGGTCATTATGGATAGAAAGCGGCAAATTTAAAATTGAATTCTTTCAGATTGAAACGCCAGAAATTAAATAAAGTCAAACCTTTTTACTACTATACTATACAGAAGAAAGGAGTGCAGTATTTAATTTGCAGAACGTAGTACAGGTTCAAGAGGTAGAAATTTTATTTTTACCTCATCCTTCAATGCTTATTTGTAGTTAAAATTTAAATTTTAATACATCTGATCGGCCTTTGTCTAGATTTAATCTTGTTTCCATGGTTTTTACTGTAATAAACCTGTTCTTTTGACAGATAAGTCAAACTTTATTTATTCATAGCCGTATCGTATGAATTTTAATTGATTGATGAAAAATATTATCAGTCCTCCTAAATCCTTGAAGGCAGAATTATTAATAGCAAGGCAACATAAAAACAAATTCAAAAAATATATTATAGATGAGATGGCCCGAGAAAAAGGAATTAAAATTCTCAGATTGCCTCCTTACCACGCAGAATTAAATCCCATTGAACTGATCTGGTCACAATTATTAAAAGGTTATGTTTCTCAAAACAATATAACATTTATGATGATGTGCGAAATTTATTTTTGAAGGCAGTTTCAGATGTAAATAGAGAACATTGGGGAAAATGCATTGATCATGTTAAAAAGGTGGAAAATTCGTTTAGGAAAGTGGATATATCAATGGAAAATTTAATAGAACCTATAATAATAAACCTCAGAAAAGACAATTATAGTGACACCAGTAGTTTTAGTGAAGACAGTGACTTTTAAAGATAGTTCTTGAACTAACTTTTTTTTTAATCTTTGAGTTTAGGTAAGTACTGAAGCGTTACTTTTAATGCCAAGAGATTAACAAAAATTTAATCCCAACATATAATCCTCCTTGTTATTTATTGGTTAAATTTAATTCGTTCAATGTTAAAGTGTCAGATGCATAAGGTTTATTTTTATTTTTTGTAAATAATATAACTTCAAACTTTAATCTACGAAGTGCGTATATATATTTTATATGCTGTGATCTTATTTATATTATAGAAACTTATTTTGCAAAGTACGCCTATGGAATGTGACGTTATATCCCCACTTTTACTGTACTCATCTATCCTTTATAGTATATATTACTATAGAAACAAGTTATTATATCTGCCGTTGCTAGGAAATAAAACTAAAAGCTTAACTTTTCTTGTAAATATCTCGGAAGATCGAATTTTCACAGACATGAGACCTGCATTTTTTGCCGATTTAGATAGGAATTAGTCTACTCTGAAAGTTTCATTGAATTCTGACGAGTGGATTTTGAGATCCTCCGGACATACATACAAACCTTGCTCGTTTAATAGTATTTAATTATTTTTGTGTAATTAAATCTTTCTATTTTTGTTTTAAGTGGATATTTAAGCACCATATTATCGGAATAAATCAAAAAAATAATTATAATAAGAAATAAATAAGACGCGTGCACCATGTCTTATAATATATAAAAATTCTGTACATCAACACATCAGATAATTTACATAAACTTTCAATATTATTTTATTAAAAAATATTTTCCAACAACACGTTGAAATAGCACTCGATACATGTCAGCGGATGTACGTTCGTGACTTTTTTATTATTTTAATCAATCTGTACAAACATCTGGAAGACCACGCAAGAAAAACATACTATGGTTTGGTAAACATCTTTGTATTTACACGTCACATTGGGATCTTGGAAAATTATCTTTTAAAATTCTTTCGGTCAGCTATTTCGTTGTACCATTCAAATAAAATGTCGATACGTTGACGTTTACTGCGAGATTTTATGGACAATCACGTACACAAACAATTTTAAGAGGGACCCACGATTCGTTTCTTTTTCCTTATAAATACACTTTGTTAAATGGCTTTAATAATAAATTATAAAGCAATTTTGAGTTGTGTAAACATCTATACAATGTGTAAAGTTTAACTGAAATACAATTTTGTAATTTGCATACGCAATTTTTTGTAAAATATCCCAAAACATGTAAAGGTGGCTCTATATTCACGCGAAAATCGTTATGGGGGCGTTTTGTGGGCGCTGAATCCGAATTTCATGTGGAAAACGACCCCCCGAACACCTGGTCCTGAACGTCATCCCCGAGGTTTTTTCAGACACAATTGAAAAAGACGAACTGAAAATCGTTACGGGGGGTTTTTTGGGTCGCTGAATTCAAATATGGCATCGGCGAACACCCCACGGATACCTAGTGCCCCCTAACCTGGCCCTGAACGTCATCCCCGAGGGTTTTCCAGATACAATTGAAAAAGGGAAAATTCTTCCCACACTAGGCGCCATTCAACAACATCTGAAAAGGGTCTATTTTCAAGTGCAAGATTGGCTGCACGGAGACCAGGTGAACATGAACCCAACATAACGGGGGTGAAGAAATGAAGGCGACACTGGTCACTGTCCAAATGATACAAAAACCTGCGCCCCCGAATATTATGGAACTAATATTCTGTGGATGCGCAGGAGAGTGTAAACTGAGGACCTGTAGTTGCAGGAAGCATGGCCTCCCTTGCAATCTTGCCTGTAAAAATTGTGAAGGGTCAACTTGCACTAATACTGAAAGATATTCAGTTGAAAGCGTAATTGCGGCAGAGAGAGAGAGGTCTTAGACGAGGAAGATGTACTACTGATGAATACGTCAATGGATGACGAAGAAAATGAACAGACTAACGATGTGTCACTTGATGGAGAATTTGATATTTAGTTATGTATTTGAAAATCGAAGTTATTGATTAATGAGGTTAGGTGAAGTAACGGTTGGATTGTATTTGATTTGAGTTCAATAAAAAGTTTTTAAATGTCAATTACATAAACATTGACTTCTTATTCATTCTCTTCTTTACATATTTTAACTAGAATAGAACAATTCCATACAGCTATTGCAGTACATTGACGTCGGTCTCTAAAACATCAGGTTTAGTTGACATTCATGAGAATGACATCGATGTCGAGATAAAAGTTTCGGTGCACCAGGTGTTGGGAGGGTAGTTTTCGGCGTGAAATTTGGATGAAGCGCCCCGAAAAACCCCCCATAATGATTTTCGGTTCGTCTTTTTCATATGTGTCTGAAAAAACATAGGGGATGACGTTCAGGGCCAGGTTAGGGCACACCAGGTGTTCGGGGGGTCGTTTTCCACATGAAATTCGGATTCAGCGCCCACAAAACGCCCCCATAACCATTTTCGGTTCGTTTTTGTCGATATTTCCAGGAAAATTCTCGAAGATGACGTCCGCGTCCAGGTTAGGGCACACCAGGTGTCCGTGGGGTGTTCGCCGATGGCATATTTCAATTCTGCGACCCAAAAAAGATGACGTTCGTCGGCGTTCCTGAGCTCCAGGTGTTCGGGGGTCAATTTGAACATCATAATCGTGATCAGCGACCTCAAAAACCGGTTGAGAGGGCACCTAAAGAAACTCGGATTAGTATAGGAAGAAGAATGCAGATTTTGCGAGGAAGAGGAGGAAACCTCCATCCACATTCTCTCAGAATGCATTACCCTGCAAAATCCAAGGGTACTATACCTTAACGAATGGGCAGCAGAAGGGAGCACAATAGATCTTATAGGTCCAAGTGTATCGACGCGATACCACCATCAACAGATAGATATA